>WBMW01000976.1:2513747-2645682 GCA_013396635.1 Penelope pileata
TAGGTCATCAATAAAGATATTAAACAAGATGGGCCCCAATACTGACCCCTGGGGGACACCACTCATAACAGGACGCCAGCTGGACTTAACTCCATTAACCACTACCCGCTGGGCACGGCCCTCTAGCCAGTTCTCTACCCAGAGAAGAGCGTACTTGTCCAGGCCACGGGCTGCCAGTTTCCCCAGGAGAATACTGTGGGAGACTGTGTCAAAGGCTTTGCTGAAGTCTAGGTAGACTACATCAACAGCCTTTCCCTCATCTACCAGTCTGATCACTCAGTCATAGAAGGAGATGAGGTTGGACAAGCACGACCTGCCTTTCGTGAACCCGTGCTGGCTGGGCCTGATCCCCTGGTTGCCATGCACGTGCCATGTGATCTCCCTCAAGATGATCTGCTCCATAACTTTCCCTGATACTGAGGTCAGGCTGACAGGCCTGTAGTTCCCCGAATCTTCCTTATGGCCTTTCTTGTGGATGGGAGTCACATCAGCAAGCCTCCAATCTTCTGGTACCTCTCCAGATAACCAGGAACGCTGCAGAGTGTAATAAAGCTGCAGAGTGAATTGCACTGATAATTTGAAACTTGCTAACATAGAATAGTTCTGAACAATGTAAATTGTTTTGAGGAGAGGCTTTTTCTTTATTTTCCTTAACTCAGCCCTTCACCTAGGACTTTTTCTGAGAGAAAAACCTTTCCTAACTTTCCTAGGAGAAAAACTTTTCCTAACTTCTCTATAAAGTGTAACTTCTAAGTAGCATGTATTATTCCTATAATCCTATAACACAGTTTCTGATGGGATGAATGTGGAAAAGGAAGAACAGCCTTGGCTGACTGCTGTGTTGGAGCTCAGACAGGTAGAAATTCCTGAGTTCAACAAGTATCCAGAGAAATGGCTTATGGCAGACCTAACATTCAGACAGCAGCTTTTTTATATGATTCCCTGAACTCAGTAGTAGTTTTGCCCCATAAAGGGGGACTGCAGCAGACCCAGGATTACACTGTGGTGTTTATCTTTGCACCTCTGTCTACATGTCAGTGAAAGCTGATACAGGGAGACGAAAGAAGCAAGCATTATCCTGAGACTTTTGTCTCCAGCTTTTCCTTTGTTCTAGGAGCTACCTTTTGAACAGGTATCCACTCTCCTACAGAGAGGCCCGCTCCTCTTGCAATCTTGCATTTCACTTAACTTTGTGCCCCCCACCATGAGAAAACAGCGAGCACTCCACTAAATCTCTTGATACGGCTAACCAGGAGTTCCACAAACTACTTTAATGTGTAATAGGAAAACTCTGTGTCCAACAGTGCTGTGGATGAATCCCTGTGGCTCCTGTTCTCCCACGGGGAAGCAGTCCGCACTGGCAGCAGAAGGCAGCGGGGCCGCACCGGGACGCGCTTGTGTGCACAAGGGCGTCTGGGCACACCCCATGTGCCCCATTCACAGGGGGTGCACGATTTGTATCGCTATGGAAACTGACCAAAGCAAAGGGTAAATACGCGGACAAGAGCAAAGGACAATTTTCATTTTCAGCCCCGCTTAAATGTCACACGTTTCTGAACACGCGCCGCGGCCTGCGGAGCCTGCATCTGCAGCCCCACGCTGCAAGGCCCAAGGAATACAAGTCCCTCATTATTGCAAGTCAGATCACGGCATGTAGGTCTGTTTAGACACTGTGATGCATTGTAAGAGGCCTCTCTTCAGGGATAGCCATAAAAGCCTCCTTTTTCGCCCCCTGTGAAAAAAGAGCAGCTATATTCTTCTAATGTGTACCACAGCGAAGGCTGCTCATCGCTGCCACACAGAGACTCTCTGGGGCAGGCATGAAGAAGCAAACTTCATTTTGGAGCCTGAATGGGCTTTCCTGGTGTGGGGCCTGGCTCCGGTGGGAGCTGCACACCCTTCCACATACACAGCATGGGAAAAATGGTGGGGAAGGTTTCAAAGGCTGTATGTCTCTGCTGACACTGGAGGTGTCCGATAAACATTTTGGCAGCTTTATAGGATAAGCTGGGACAGCCTCATAGTTTAATGTATTTCAGGCTACTAATTACCCATTAATTACTGCTTCAAATGCCTTCGAGAATAAATTAAGACCATGGCTATTTCTTCCTAAACAGGAGAGCTAGGTCTCTAGCAGCATCATGCTAATAGTGGAATGCTACAGATGTGAATGAGTGCTCTGAACTGCTTACCAGCTGGTTCTTGGAAGTGAGACTTCCTGGATGACTTTCCTATTGAGATAATGCTGCCACTCCTTGTAAATCCCTTTGTGGTTCCTGCTTCCCAGCAAGAGCAAACTCCCCATTCACACACAGGATCCTTCCTAGAATTGCTACTGGAGTTGCTTGAAGAGCTGTGGCCTGGCAGGAGGAAGAGATTCATTGCTGTGTGCAATTTCACGAGCCTGGTCATGACACACACAGCAACTAGGAACGCGAGTGCCGATGGTGGCAAGACAAACTCTGGGAGCATGTGGGCTGCTCTGCTGCATCTGGAGCTGATGTGACCTTCCCTGAAAGGAGGCACTGCCATCAAGTGCAGCTGCAAATCTGTTAATTTCTTTAATCGCAACAGTCTCCCACTCAGCACTGATATAGTGAAAAACCCATGTGTCTGTGTGAAGTTTTTAAAGACCACAGACAAAAATCTTGATGTGTGATAGCTTAATTCAAAAGCAGATCTTCTGACTGGAGTTTGGGAAGGAGGAGGAATAGGAGAAGAATAATGCTGTGTCTCACAGGGATTCTTGCTGCTTGTCGAATATTTCATATAAATCTGAAAAAAGACAAGAGGAATGTATAGGAGGAAGAACCAATGACCCACATCTGATTGTATAGCAAGAAACGATCTTACATCGGTGTGTAGAAGAGTTGTATGGTTTAAGCAATCCCTATCTTCAGACACTCATGATTCTGCATGTAAAGTCAGGTTTTAGATGTAACACCCCTCTTACACAACATTTATCTGAGTGTGAGTGCTCTTTCTGATTGTTACTCATTGTAATACATAATAGTTTGGCCAAATGCCTTCTTCATTTTTGGTTTCCCAGTATGGAAAACATACAGTTCTTCCCAGACTTTCCTAACAGGAAAAATCGTAAGGAAAGCTTCTGCAAAAAGAGGTTCTGGGTTAAAAGACTTGACCAGCTCTCCAGAGCTGTGTTGTGAGACAGCCTTTTCTCCCTTGCAAACCGGCTCATGATTTATGATATTTTAGGATATTTTGCTATCAAGGGATAGTAATGTCTCTCCAAGATCACAAGAATTTTGGAAGATCATCCAGGAGTCACATTTGCAATTACTATCAGTAAGAACAACAATTGATTGTAATGGCTCATTACAGAATCAGGAATCTTTCTGGTAGTCTGTTGTATAGTTCTTGGGTTTTTTTTTTTTTTTCCCAGAAAATCATACTGTAGGATTTATTTAATATGAATAAAACAACAGAAATGATTTTTAAAAAGTTTTAAATTCATCTACTGCTACTCTGCTGGTTAAATACTGGGTTGAATGCCTGGTTAAGTACCAGGTGATCCCAGCTGTTTTAAAGCACATTAATCCACTTTTGACCAAGACCCTCATAGCTTAACTGCATAAACGGAATGAATGAAGAAGTTGATATTAGCAGGGGCAGATTGATGTTTCCATACTCCTCAGGGGATCTCCATCTATTTATGCATGTGCCGTGACTGCAGGCTCTTTAGATGTTTGTTTACACCTCTCATATGAAGTGTTCCCCTCTCTTTCTCAAGAAAATCTCTGCTTTTAAGGCACAGAATGTATATGTCTGCAGGTTAAACCCTGGTTTCCTGAAAAAAGAAACTGTGTATATACCTCAGAAAGATTTTGGCACGTAACTGAAATTTTTCCAATGAGGATCTGAATTTGGCAAAATTCCTTGCTAATATAAACTTAGTTCTCTGGAGGTCAGTAGAAGAACAGTGTCTGTCTGCAGCCAGGCATCTGTACAGTGCTCCTGTGACCTCTGAAAACTCTTTCAGACAAATGGAAAAGACTTCCCTGAAAGTGCTCCTCACCCTCCGGTTCCTTACTTTTATCAGGAATTCTGGAAGCATGGAAATCCCAGCTAAAACACATGTATGCGAATGGACTTCATCAGACACCTGAGCTCCATGGGATCCCACCAGCTGCCCCTTCTCTCCCTGCAGACTGCTAAGACAACGGGAAGAGATACGATAAATCAGAAGGAGCCAGGCATGCCCACAGCTTGACATAGTTCAGGCTTCTGGGAGATGTTTGGCTATCATGGACACACTCAGTCCATAGTATTCTCCTACCACAGCCATTGCCATATCAACATCACGCTGTCTGATTTGCACAGCTAAGCCTATAGCACCTATCAGCCTTCATTTATTTCCTTTCAAGCCCCTTAATTCTTCTAATTTCTTCTGAAGCAGTCATTTGAAAGATTACTCAAGACAGGCATATAGACCAACCAGTTGACCTTAGCTCCACTGTACTCCATATATTTAGGTATTTTTTTTTCTCACTGAAATGACTACGTCCTAATGAATTACTACGTATTTTCATTTCAGCCAAAAGCTAGACTTGGCAACATGGCAATGTTGTGTCTATCTAGAGTCTATCTAGCCCTCTATGTCCTTCGAGATGTGGGGCTGCAAGGATGTTGTAGCTGCTGGTATGTGTTTTCCCCTTCCCTGGCTCTCTCCAAACAATTGAGTTTCTAAAGGTTTTTTTTAAGTATATACTCTTCTGTCACGGCAAGATAAAACGGGTTCTTCCTTCAGAAGTCTGTCAATTTGTTTCCAAAAAGTTTGGCTCCATCTTTGCAAAGTAATTATTTTTGCTGGCATCCAGCTACCTTTGCTAGTTTTCAAATGGACTTGATGTCTCTCTCACTCGGCATGAGGGCGTTTGAACGCCTGCCATTGCAAGATTTTGCTGTTGTTGTTGCTACTTCTGCCTTCCATCTGCTGCAGCGTCCTTGCAAACCTCTGAAATCTCATGCTCCCAAAATCTCAGCAATCGACCCTCTCAGCTTCCACGCTTCTGCAAATTGTGGTTTCCTGGATGGCAATTTCACAGATTGCTTTTCTCACTTCTGATGTTGCCATGTCTGGAGGACTGTATCAGCTACCAGGAAATAGACTTCTGTGATGAATTAAAATCAGTATCTTCTCAGGATTTGCCACTGACACTGAGATAATGTGTTTTACATTGGTCCCTTTGTTCGTGTACTCCAAAGGGCTTTAGTCTGTATGTACCATAACAAAGCAGTCCTCTGAGATGATCAAGGGTCCATGAGCTGCCAGCAGTTCTATTTTTCGTTTTCTAAAAAACTACCATACATATGCATATATGTATATGTAGACATATCTGTAGACATACATGTAGACAAAGACATCCATGTAGACATATACAAATATATATGTACATATATTTCTTATATGTATATATATAAAAAGCAAATATATTTATCTTGCTGCAGCAAGCTATCTCTTTCCATTCAGTGAATTCCCCCATATACCCACGATCTTTGCTGACTGCAGGGATACCTTTTTTAAGAGGTATTTGAAAAGGTTTTTGTGAACACCCCTGCTAGATTTGTTCTTCTGCCTGTTTAAATTTTCAGCCTCTCTGTGTTTGTAATTCTGAAGTACAAGCAGGCTCGGCCACATATTATGACACATGGACTGCATATAAATCAGTGTTTCATTCAGGCTGAGTTGCTTTATGGCAGCTTTGCCATGGGCTTCTGCCATGCTACGCTGGAGGCAGTTTGCTTCAGTCCTTTCAAGCCCATTGTTAAAATGACAGCCAGCTCTTCAGAGCTATGTCTATACAAGAAAATAAAGCAATATTATCTGTACCACTAAATTCCATGTTAATTCACTGGGAGGGACACTGGTGCCCTGCCACCTCCAGCTCCAAGCTCTGTTCTCCCCACACCACTGCAGCTCCCCACACCACTGCAGCTCCCCACACCACTGCAGCTCCCCACCTCTGTGCTGCGCCCCCCCCCACTTCAGTGCATCAGGCAGCTGAAAATTTAGCACCAATCCTGCCGAAAGGAGCCTGCTGATTTCAGAGGGAGCAGGATGTTGCCCTAACAGTTTGATTATTCACTTCATGCTGTATTTTATTTTACTTTATTTTTTTTTTTAACCAGGGGGTTTACTTTTCAAAAGAAGATGATTGGTTGAACCATGGCAACTATAGAGTCTGTGTAGCCAGCAAACACTTAATATGTGGGTGGGTGGTTTGGATGGCCTTGAATACATCATTAAATTTGTTTTTCTTTTCAGTTCCCTGTGGTGTGTTATTATTTTATATTTAAATGTTATCCCATTTTGAAGACAACTGGTTTTTATTATTAAAAGGACAGCTTAAATGCATTTAGCAAAGGCAAGTTTCATTGCTTTTATGTCTCAATCTTTTTTCCAATTAAAGACAAAGTCCTTTAGTGACTATGATCAACTTCCTGTACCCAGAATGTTTCTCTAAATATTTTCATAAAGGGCTACATGCTTTGTATACTTAATAGAATAAGCTCCACGTTTCCTGATCCTTAAAATGTTCAGTATTAGCTTGTATGCTTCATACTGCAAAAATTAAGGGTTTGCAGTATTTCCCCATCTGTAGAAAGAAGCAGCTTCTGCATGCTGCTTCTGTTGCAGGTAAAAGGGAAGGGAATATGCACAGAGGACCACCCCTGCAGATCCTGGGGGGTGCACCAGAGTCTTCAAACCATGGGTTGTTGGTGGACTGGATGGGAATTTGAAGCCTGTCAAACCGGGCAGATGGCTCAAAACAGAGAGATGAAACTCTACAAAACCAAGAGTGATATGCACACTTAGGGGTGAGGATCAAACCCATAAACGGAAGGCTGGAGCAACTGGCAAAGCAATGAATATAGCAAAGCAATTTTGGAGATTACGATAGAGCTAAAATTAAATAAAAATAGAAAAGTAATTTTCTTGTGAAACATCACATTTCTTGTTCTAATTATTTTAATTTGTTACCTGATTTTCATTAGGAGTAAGAGAGCACGATTTAGATAGTGAACCTGAGCTGGTGAAGGTCAAGCCTGGTGGTAAGGACTATAGAGCACGTACAAGAAAAGTCTGAAGGAACTGGCTTTGTTTCATACCTAAGAAAAGACAATTGAGGAGAATCACGGAATCACAGAATTGTAGGGATTGAAAGGGACCTCTAGAGAACACAGCATACATCTTGTATATTAATGTTGCTGTACAGACGACAAGGAGTCGCTGTTCTCTGCTTTGCCAGGGAGAGGGTAAGTCTAATTATATCCCAAAGTTTTATATTGCAAAAGAGGAAAACTTTGAATATATAAAGGCTTTGAAACACTGTCTGGAAAGTGGTGTATGGAAGCTTTTCTTTGAATGTTTTGAAGAGCAGGCAGATAACCCTCTTCTGAGCAGGGTTTAGTTTACTTGATCCTGTCTCAGAGCAGGTTATTGAGATAGTTTGTGTGTGTGTGTGTGTTTCTTTTTAGCCATACGGCTCTGTAATGTACACTCTCCATGGACAATCTGGGAAAAATTAGAGCTGAATCCAAACAATCAGGCTGGGACTGATACTCATGTCTAGATGAAACAACGCAAATATGAAGGCGGAAACTCAACTAAGTAGCTACTATTAAAAAGGGACTATAAATAAATTGCCTAGAGTTTCAGACAGTCCCATTATTGTGGGAAATCATGAAAGAATAATTATTTTTCAACTCTCCTGTTGGCTTTGCCATGGCAGTTGATCTGGTGATTTATTGAAACACCTTTGTATTGATTTCACTAATACACACAAGACATGATGAAAAATGTTATGTTTAATGAGTTTCACGTGATTCATAACAAACTGCAGACTGTAAAACCCTGATGACATTTTAAAATTCTGTGGAACAAGTAAAATTTTAATTTTAAAAGTGGGAAGCTATGTTCTGAGAAATGTTCCCTCTTTAATTTGCCATTACATCAAGACAGACATAATCATTTTAAAAGGATCTGTAATTAAATGGTAGCCTATTGTAGGCAGAGGAATTGAAAGTCAGCTGGGATAAAACAAAAACAGGCAACTATCTGGAATCTGTTGTTCACTGTCTCTTAGCCTTTGCCAAACGTGCTTTACTTTTACATGGCTTTTGTGTTTTGTTAAAATTAGTTCTCACATAACTATTACGTAAATAACATTATAATGGGAAAGAATAAAATCAGTGACTGCAGTGTTCTGTTTCTGGAATGTATTATTATGCTGTGAGAAGTATTTAATTTTAAATTGTAAGAGCTGCTTAAAGTCGTTTTTTTAAAAAGTAATTTTTCCTTTGCACTCAGGGCCTTTGCCTATGTTAGTCCCAACTAGAAGTCTACACAAGGAACTCACTCTGCTAATTGCCCAACCATTCGCTTGTCTCCATTAAAATGGCTCAATACTCAGATAAAAATAGATGCAAGTGGGCAATCCTTTTAAGGTTTGGTTTTTTTCCCATGCTTAACAGCAGGCTTTTGAGCTTTTCCAAGTGAGAAGAAAAGAAGCCTGAATCTCCAGTGACTAGCTTACTATAGCTTTAATTCAAATCTGAATCTCCCATTAAGGTCATCTCTTCAGTGGTTTGAAGTTTTCCTATTTGTTAACCTCTGCATTGAACTGAATATGCCTCAGATTCCCTAATTAGTTACAGTCAGCTTTAGTAACTTTCAAGACTTTCTTCTTTCAGTTAGAAAGAAAAAAGTTCAAACAATGGTCAGGAAACCCTAAAACCTCTTATCTCTCAGCAGCTCGATTAGACAAGAAGAGTACTGTCTTGATGGATTGAATGTGCTCTGTACCAGATAAGAGCGGGAATGATAAGAACATTAGAGGTCTCATTTTTACAGAAGAAAAGACTGCTTTCCTTTTAAGCACTATCTTTTCTTCTCTTACACATTTCAGGATAAACAGAATGTGTTTGCAATTACTATTTCTGCCTACACACTCATTGTGCCTTAATTTTTTAACAGATACTACCAAAGGATAGAAGATTAAATGATTGTCAAAGCAGCTGAAACTTACTGAATTCCCTCCATGTTGTGCAGCCTTACTGATGCTGGAAAGGAGGATAGGGAAGATGATATTATAAGAATAAGCAAAAAACATATCTGTTCAATGTGCTCACTTCTAGATAGCATTAAAAAGTAAAGACAGGTGTGATAAAGATTTTAGCTGCTTTGGGAAGACAGTTGTGTGAATGTTCTGCTTATTTTGCTCCATTGTGTGTGTTGGTCATTGCTTTTCTCCCAGTTGCTTTCCACGAATCACTACATTTCTAAAATGCCATAGAAGGAAATTGTTTACAGATATTTTCCTTTGCTCTGACAGAAATATGATGCCATTTCCAATCAGTTCCCTCCCATCCTGCATTTGTGGCCCAGCCATTTCCCTGTTTAAGTCAATCAGGATGTAGCCATCTACTTAAACTGGAGCAGATGAAGTTCTTTACCTTGCAGTGGCTGAAGAGTCAGAGAGCTGAATGGTTTCTATAAGCCAAAGAGTATTTTAATAGCTTAGCTTATTTTGCAACTGATTAACTTTGTCTTCCAGTGCCAATATAATAAAAGAGATCTTGTAGCCTTCTTTTAAGGATCCTCAAAACTGCATTCGTTCTCAGGCTCAGTTTGGACACTTCCTGCATTAAGCAGTTCCACTCAACTTTTTCCTAAGATCTCACAGCCATACCATGATGTACACCATTTAAAAAGCAAAAACATCCTGATATGCTATATAATGCTTTTAGCCATATGGAATACTGTTTTGCTGGTCATTGTTTCAGAGCTATTCTCTGGAGATTTCTGTAACAGATTTTATGAGAATCTATTTATCATTACACAATGTTAATTCAGATGTTTTCATTGAGCCTAGATACTTCTTGCTCTACATTTATAATTGCACAGATTTATGGTGCTGTAAAGTTCAGAAACTCAGGCAATCTAAGTGCAGATATTGGGGCCAAAGTAGCAGATTGCAGCCATCATTTCTAGTAGCTTTTCCTGTAACTTTAAACAAATCAACCCAAACAGATGAGATGGAATGGGTTCCGTAGTATCAAACTATTTACATATGAACAAAATCAACTTGAAAGCTCAGAAAGATAGGCCTGTTTAGAGGAAATGGACTAAAATGTAAGTTTGATTCTATAATCACATCTTAATTGGATTTCACTCATCAGCTACTGCTGGCCTTTGATGAATCCCATGGAGGAGCTGGTTTGCACGCGTCTCTCTTTCCTCACAGAAGAGCTAATGGGAAATCATCAAAACCCTTCAGGGGAAATCTGGTTCTGCTGAAGTCAATGGCAGGGCTCCCGTGTGCTTCAGCGGAGCCACGTCTGGGATCCTGCCACAGGCGATTGTAACAATGACACAGGAAAAATGGTTTGGCTAATGAGAGATGGGAGGAAGGAGCTGGAGATTTCTGGGAGGTGATGGAGAAGTGTCAGCAATGACTGTGAGGAGGCAGAAAATCTCAGGACAAGGAAGCAGAACATGGAGAAGAGGCAGACAGAAAACAGTGAGAGTTGGTACAGGTGTGGAAAACCCAGAACAGAGCTGAAATAAGAGTGCTGCCTCTTGGACTAAAGAAGAGAGTATGTTTTAAATCAGTTCCTTAAAGAGAGAAAATTACTTCGCTGTCATGGGTGAGCTGAAAGGGTTAAAAGCCTTTAGAAGGAGAACACGCATCAAAGACCTTGCACTGTGTTTAGGTCTGAATCAGCCCTGCCAGAACTGTTCATCCCACCTCTGGCCTGCACCCAGGGAAATTTTCTTCAGTAACCCTCACAGCTGGACTGGGGTTGGGTCATGAGGCAGATGAACAGAAAGGGACAACCCTTTGCACAGTTCCTCCGGGCCTTTTCCTAAGGACCACACAGCATATAGCACATGACCCACCACATCCTGTGACCAACATGCAGACTTCTCCTGTAAGAGGGAAGAGACGATGCGTAATGGGGACCCATCTGTCTGTGACATCACTGCTGGAAGATTGAGAGACCGATATGGTGTGTAGGAAATACATGTACCTCTCATGATGTGAGAGAAGAGGTGCACCCCTGCAAGCTGCTGTGAGGCTTCCTGAAACAGCAAGCGACCAGGCACCACAGCACTGTATTGATCTTTGAAACCAGACATTTAGGCTGGGTTTGTCACACTGATTGACATGGGCTTGGGGCTGGCTCTGGGAATTGAGGCCAGCTGGTGGACAATGGCTTGCACACGTATTTTCTTATCTTTCAAAATCTACGCAGAATCTTACAAAAGAGATTCAAAGAGATTCTCCTGTTTTGCAAAGCAAAGATCTGCACTCAAACTGGGCCAGCAATGTTCGTAGGCCTGTGCTTGCACCTCTGGTTATTCCTCACTTGGCAAAAATATAGCTCGCCAGGCAAAAATCATGCCAAGAACTAGTCTACTGGCTGAACAGTATGATGGTTGAACCACTGAGACTGGGAATATTGCTTGCTGATGTTCAAATCATGATTATGGAAGTATTGATGCTATTTTTCATGAGGTACTCTTAATGATTTACTTTGGCACATGAGAAGGATCATTCCCAGTTTATTTTAAGTACTTATAACCGCAGTAATACACACATAGTGGTAACCAGTGGTCCTGTGTGTGGTGTTAGCTCAGAGCTGCAAGGTTTCCAGGCTGTAGTAATCAGCTCTGAATGTAACTTTGGGAACACCAAGATTCCCCATCGCTTCCATTGGGCACCAGGGAAAGCCTTCGTTCAATGTGGCCCTGTGCTCGCAGCTGGAGAGCTGGCAATTACCTTCTTTTCTTGGCTGATATCCAAAACTAAATCAGATGTGTAGGACTAAGAAATACCACTTTGCACACACTTCTGTTACTGCCTTTCCATTCAAAAATGTAAAAACATCCTTGATTTTTTCTGACAAAAATGTAAATAAGGAGACTAGCTTGCCTGGGGAAGCTGTAATGGGATCCAGTATCTTTCACCTCTGTGTTATGAACAAAACACCGTTCCCCTCTGATGCACGTTCAGTGGCTTGTGCAAAGAGACCTGGCGATCTGAATCAAGTGTCTGCATCAGGAAGCCACTAGATTTGGGACTAATTAGCTTCTTTGCCAGCAGCCTCTGCAGAGCAGCCAGCGATGCATGAGCCTCCTGCTCATGTAGTACAGGGAAACTAGCCTTGCTGGTGCTGGTGCTACGTTTGTTTCCTGATTAACGGTCAATATTCAGACATCTGTAGGAAAGCTAATCACAGACACAAATTTGTTTACAATATTGCACTGTAAATTGTGCATACACTGGCAAATAAGTTTTTTTAAGACAATGCTTAGTGCTCTGATATGCAAGGCAGTATCATCTGGAAATGCATCTTTTGCTGAATAAAAAGCAACCAGAATGTAATGGGCTTTGAAATCTGATGCTGCATCACCTAGCTGTGAGCTGTCCTTGCTGCCTCTGACTTCAGAACTTGGAAACCTGCTGACCGTTGGCCTCAGCACCCATGTGCTCACATGTGAGTGAGAGGAAGGACCACACCTGCCCTCTGCAAGCTGCAGGGCAAGCCTCTTGCATGCCAATTGAGAGGAGTGCCTCCAGCCACAAGATTTCTACACTTACAGATTAAAGACATAACGCATCCATCACGTGAGGAGAAGGAATTCCTGAACTTGGCAGTACTGCTAGGTTACATGGGAGCCCTTCACTTCCAGCTGTTATGTATATGAACGATAGCTATAAAAGCTTCTTTACGTGTTGGTCTATTAAAAATGAGTACTCAGCCTCAGAATCCTGTTGGTACAGCACTGTGAACACTGCCTCTGAGCTCTGCTCTGCCTGCAGTCTGCTTCCACCTGGGTGCAATTGTGCTGAATTTGGATGGATTCTGGCAAACAGTACAAGTAAATATCTAAATTTAAACTGGATGTTGGACATGTGTGTTTACGTGTGTGTTTATCCACACTGAGCACTGTGGTGATCCTTTACATGTGCAAATGCCCTGAAGTATGGGTAGCTGTATTTCTATGTGCCCTTTTCCTTAATAATCGCAAAGATTTCCTTACCTCCAAACCAACAAAAAAAAAGAATTGTAGGAGAAAAGGCTTAGAGACAATTTTGCCATTTGCCATGGTTGTGGTTCCGCCTGTAGTTGCTCCTTTGCTGCCCAGTTCTGTTCTTTTGTTGGAGGCTGCTGCCCTGAGGACAGAATCTGAAGAGAGGAACAGGCAAAAGGTCCTCAGCTACTTCAGCAGAGGATCTGCTGGCTCACTTCCACCCACCTCCTGCAGAAGCTCAAACTGAGCTCTCAGAGTTAACAAGCTGTGAGAGAGAAGAGTAATAACTTGAGCTACATCATCTGTTCACTAGACCGTGAATTCATTGAAACTCAAAGAAAAGTGATGTGCTAAATAGGAAGTAAAAATATACAGACTATTTTGAGTAAGTCTGGGATTTCAGCTCCTCTGTGAGTCCAGTTCCAATACATCCTCCCATAACCCCCCTCCCTCTTTCCCTGGTCACAGCAAGAATTTGCCCTCATTTATCTGGATGTCAGGTCTTGTCTCCTGTTGCATGCAAGGAAGCAGCAAAGACCACATAACACTAAGCACAGCAACATACAGGGGTATAAGCAAAATCGTCAAACCCAGAAAGAGGCTGGTAATGAAAAGTGGCCAATGTAGCAGCATTCGTGCGCTGCAGATCATCAGACACAGGACGTAGATGTTTTTTCCTTTTAGTGGCGGGCGTGAGCGTTGGTTGGATGCATTACTTGATTACAGATGAATCAAATGCACTGATAAACATCAGCTAACCATCAGCTCAGACAAGCTGATTGAAATGAATTCCTCTGGAACTTTGGAATAGCGCAGCCAAAGGGTTGCCTGGGGAATCCATGTCCTTCTTCTCAGTGGGCTCTGCAAATTCTTCTATTTGTCTTGGTCTAATGCAAGCATACAATCCCAAATTCTGCAAGAACAGCACCCTCTGTGTTGCCAGCTGCTTGACTGGGAATGTGGGATGTCAAAGTCCTGTAAAAGTCCGAATCCTCCGGAGATTTCCATCTCACTTTTTTTGGAAAAGTCGTTCAAGTCAGTTCCATTCCTAATCATCTACTTCTCTAAACAAGTCTGACATTCAGGCTCTTTCATATTTATTTAGTATGAGCCCTTTCTTACTGCCCACATTGTAGACATCAGGAACTTGAAACAAGTAAAATAAACATTTGATATTTTAATTGCAGTAAAAATCTCTGGGTTCTTGATCACTTTGGAGAAGGCAACAAAGCCAGAAGACTAATGATACGATCTGAGGAAGTTCTTAACAAGCCAAGTCCCAGAGTACCTTTCGGTGGCCAGTTATGCATGGCAGTACTTAAAACTCCCTGAGGACCTCCCTGTTCAGCCTGAATTTCTAACATTTCATTCCAGACACTCTGGGAAATATATTTCTCTCTTTGTGGGCCCCAAGACAACATTCTCTTCTTAATCAGGACATAGATCCCACTGAAAACTTAGCAAGCCAGACATTTTAGATATTTTCTTGTAGGCAAAATTATGGTCTTGAGTCCTCTCAACCTAAACCACATCATGGGTTAGTGCTCTGTTTACATAGCTGTGATACAAGAGGTGGATGTCTCATCAAGGCTAGACATTTCCATGCCTTGATCATTCATACTTAGTGGGAGGGAATTGTTGCGCATCTTTCCCAACCTGATTCAGAAGGCAGTCTTTATTTCTGGCAAAGATGGATGCAGTCATGCTTTTCACATGGAGTTTTATAATCGTTAGCTCTTGGTGCTGGTGGAACCTCAGTCTGCTCAAGGACTTCTATGCTGAAGAGCACTGAGATTGTGTTGGAGAAAAGCTGTTTAAGATGTTAATTTTTCCCGCCACTATTGCCCTTCTCTCTGTCAATGCTTAATGAGAAAATCAAAGCTCTGAAATCAAAGCTCTATTGTTTAGTTTATTCAAACACATCTTTTTGGCACAGAGGTGGGTTGTTAATTCCAGGAATGGGGCAGAGGAGAAGACTTGTTCTTAAACAGCAGTAGCTGGACTTGTTAACCTACTACTACCTGCTCCTTACCTCTCTCCAGGTCTCTTCAAGAGTTAGACCCTGAGAGCCTAGTGCTTAAATATGATGATGCAGTGCCTACTTTGTACTCCACACAGCAGAATCAGATAATCAGCAGTGTACTCTGTAATATTTCTTCATCAAAATTTTCCACTAACACAGAAAACAAGATAAGCACAGTCTCTAATTCCTTGAAATGCTAGAAGACATAAATAAAGTTTTGTTTTGCCTTCCCAACAGATTTTACAAATCAAGTAGACCTTAGCTTTGTTTAGCTAGTTAGAAATTTTCCACTGTGCCTCCCCACCTGCCTTCTCAGTGGATGATTCAAATCCAGTCACTGCAAACAAGGAACAGTTCCCATGTCTGGCAAATCAATGATGACTGCTTGAGTTTGAGTCTTACAACTGTGAGTTCAGAATACACTGCAAAAATAGGAGATGTTGAATAGTCGTGCCCTACAGGATAGCTCTTCCCTTATACGGCTCAGTGTGAATGTTACAATGGTCATGAACTCCTGCTGTGCTTTGGGAAACGTGCAGGTTCGCTTTACTAAGGTATTCATAACTTTGGTAGGTGTTAATTGATTTTGAGCCTTGTATCTGCCACCCATCTGTTTTGCCTCCTGTTTGTTAACGCAGCTGGAGAAAATTGATATGCAGGAACCCATCTCATCCCAGAAGTCTTTAAAATCCAATCACTACTCCTGGACGTCGAGCTAAAACAATTACGGAATGTGCCGTTAAAGCAACAAAAGCCGTAAAGCATCCTTCAGATAGGCAATGTTAACTGGTGTGCTTTTGTGACACACACTGATTTATTTGGATATACAGTGATGATAAGATAAAATCGTAATGGGCCTGGCAGGAGACCCGGAGGTCGTGATCCCTGAAGTATCGCTGGATTTAGCTGATCTATATCATGAGGTCTTAATGGTAAATTGTTTTTTTAAACAATACCTTTTGTTCTCAGTTAATGTGCTTCTTGTTAGCTTTGGGCAGCAATCTAAAGAGTCGTAATCACCTGATGATAAGTGTTGGCAAGGTGATAATCAGATTGTTCGCCTTTTAATCCCTACAGTAATAGTTGGATTAAAAAATCCAAAAGTATGTTTTAAATTACAGTCAGAGTAATAATGTTAGTGCAATTGTTTGTGATAAGAGACAAGCTTTGTAGGAAAAAAACAATTTTTTTCTTTTTCCAGACTGGTACGCTTGCAAACAATGGAGAATTTTTTTGGCTCACACCCTTGTATCTTTTGCTCCCCAGGAAACATGGAACCTTTTCTTTGTTACAGAGAAGGAATTTGTTTTCTGTCTCTATGATGAATATTTTGAGCCTCCTGGCCATCAGCCAGTCCCTTTCAGACTGTGAAAGACAACATAGGCACAAGTTTGTTTTCCTCTTGGGAGACATTATTACTCTCACTATTTCACATGACTGTTTCATAGAAATGAAACCTACAGTGGCCCTGCAGTTGGTTGGTTCTTCTGAGTTCGGAATGAAGGATTTCCCATTGATGACAGTCTGATGCTTTTCATCTCCTAACTGCAGCCCTGGAGAATGTAGTGCTTTGATCCTGGCATGAAGGTTTCAGCAGTTTTTTCCTGTACTCCGTTGTGGCCAGTTCTAATGCTAAAAGTTCAAGAAATTGCTTATCTTTCTGACTCTGGTTTAGAAGACTTTGGCTCCTAAGTTTATTTCCTGTGTTAGTTAACAAAAGCAATTTTTGCTTATTTCTTTATTGCAAGCGTGCTGGACAACTGAAACATAGAATGCCAGAAGTCAGTGTATGGTAACTCCTGCCATGTATGCTGGCTGTTTGGAAAGTGAAGTCCATGACTGATGTGATAAATGATCTTGGGCAGCTGGTGAATGAGACACAGCAAACACCTTGTTAACTGTCACCTGCCATCTAATCCTTGAAAGTTTATAGCTACAAATTTGTATTTGAACAAGGCTATTTCCTGTGATTACAATTCAAACACCTGTACATTCTTGAGTCAAGCTCAGCCCCAGCATAACCAAGAAAGCTCCCATAAGTGTAATCAGCAGATGTATGGCAGTTCTAGTTGCATCCTAATGAAGATGTCTTGCTCTGACATGAAGATTGCAGGGCAATATTGGCACTCTAAGTCATCTCTTTCACACATTCAAGTTTCGTACTGAGCATGGTCTTTCTTCATAAAGAAGTCACTGCAGGTCTTTCACCAGTTTTCTTGCTCTCTCTGAATCTTTTCCATTACACTATCTCCTTTTTTGAGGTGAGGGAATCTTCTCTGAGATGAGCACGATTTTCATGGTAAGGACTAATCGTGGATATGATAGCATGGTGACATTCTCTACTTTGGCTTCTATTCCTTCTGACAGTTGCTGGCTTTTAACTTTTTGACTTCTGCTGAGGTCTACCGATCGCAGCCCAAGATCTCACTGCTGAATAAAAACAGTCAGCTCATTTTACATGTAGGGTTAGGATTCTTTTACTCCACATTGGTTACTTTATCTTTTAACTTCGTTGAATTTATTTCCATATTTTATCACTCAACAACCTAGGGCTCAGCGCAGTTGGACAAAACCAGACAAGCTGTGCCAGTGACAGTACTGGAAGCCTTCCCAGCCTTTCTGCTCCAGAAAGGCCTCTGTAGTTCCTGGGTCTTATCTGTGATCTCTGGGCCATTTCCTAGATCATTCATTGCCTTTGACAGGGAGGCTGGAACTAAATGTACTCCCAACTCAAACCATTCCATGATTCTAGGACGTGTCAGAGCTGTGTGAGCACCTCACATCCTCAGGTCCCTCAGATAACGTTATGCCCCTGTGTTCAGGGACCTGAATTATGGCTTCAGTCTCTTAAAGTATTCCCATGATTGTCTGCAACTGGTACAGGCTGAATAATACTGAATTATCACCACACTTTCTCAATGCTCTGTTCAACCAGGTCACTTAGGAATATATCCACACCGTAAGTACTTGCTTTCAGCACCAGTTTGGAGAGACCTAAATATTCTGTTTGTTTGATCATTTTTAAAGGTACTAAAATATTGTTTCCTAAATTGCCAGTCCTTTAAAACAAAGTAATCTCCTTGCATTTTAATAAGTTATTAAGGTTTATTCTCACAGATGTAAACCAGGTTACTCCTTGAAAATGAGTGTCAGTGCCTCTTATTACCTTACACTGGAATTCATGTTTCTGCCTAGATTTCCCTTATATTTCTTCACTTATGCATTAATGCAGAGAAGGTGTGAAACAGTTCTTTTCAATTGCATGGACAGAAATATTTATATGGTAATTCAGTAACATGAGATGGAGTTCCTCACACCAAATTTTCTGGTACAAAAAGGTCTCCATCCTTTTAAGGACATGATGGTGTTAGTCACATTTGAGTCACTATGTAAGACCAGCATAGTTTTGCAGTCTTAGTGAAGAACTACTTGTATAAGGATGTTTTCAGTATCAAATAATCCCCCCAATAGATGGAAAAGCATGATTTTAGGATTTCTAGGAGGAAAAAAGCTTTTATAACTGTAAGTTTTTGTTTACCAATGCTTTGGAATTTTTCAGAGACAGGAAATTTAAGTGACTCAGAAAGAAAGTAATATACTCGGTTGTCTTCCATTATTTCTTATAAATTCTCAGCTCAAATTCAGCCCTGGAGCAGGAAGCTAGATTAAATAACTTCCTGAGATGCCTTTACATTTATTTCCTGTGATGGTTGTGCAAAGCTTATGAGAAATGAAGGTTTGATGAAAGGAACTCCCCCAAGTTGTGTTTCTTCTGGATAGTGCCTGAAATTTCATGTTCTGTTTATCTATCAGTCTCCAGGTGATGAACTGGTGGAGCCAGGGTTTGTGAGCAGGTGACAATTAAAGAAAAAATACTAATGAGTCCAAAATTGTAATCACAGTAGAAGTCTGAATTACAACATTTAATTTAATTATCAAAATAATAAAAGAGGGTGTAGACAGCCTATATTAATTGCTCCTCCAGTTACTTTGCTGTACAATGATTTGCAGCAAACAGCACTACTAATGTGAAATGTAAGTAAACATGTTGAGCGATGTACCAGGAAAAGACATAGTAACAGTGTAGTGTCTACTAAAGAAATTATAATTTCACCAAAAATATTTGAGGGGATATGAATCAGTGAAACAAACTGCAGACTTGACAGCAGCAGTGATTTTCTAAGGGTGAAAATAGTTAACAATTGGAACAGACTGCTTGGGAAAAAAATGAGAGGGGATCACTATCTCAGAGAAACCATATATATGCTTGAAGTTATACAGGTGCAAGAGGGTGGGCTAGACGACTTCTTCAAGTCCATTTAGCAGCTGTTTCTGCAGTGTCATTTCAACCACCCACTCTTCCCTCCTTGCCTCCAAAATACAATTTGTGACGCTTCTTTTCTGGTAAACCTAATTGCAAAAGTTGCAGTAAAATCTGTTGTCACAGACATCTGCTGTTGGACAATGGACCATGAGCACAGACAGCATGGACTCAGAGTGTCATGCAGGCCCTAGTGAGGAGCCAGTGGTGCTTCATTTCAGTGAACACAGTCAGCCAAGTTTAGTGGATGTAGAAGGTTGTGTGTGCCTTCTACATGCTGTACTTTCCTCAGAATTTAATTTCAAAAAGTGTTCAGTGTTACTGCTGATGCTGACAGGCCTAGCCCTGGATGGACCTAGCATGACCTACCCTGACATGGACCTAGTCCTAGATGATATCAGCTGACTGCAGCGGTGTCTGTGAGAAGTGATCTCTTCCGGGAAGAACCTGCTGTAACCCCTCAGATCTGAGAAGGTAAACTCAGGTACAAAATGAGCTGTTCAGGCTGCTGCAGACATTGCATCTAGGCTTTGTTTCTGACTCTGTAGCTCATTTGCTGACTGACTTTGGGCTGAGCTCCAGGCTCTCTGTACCCTGATTTTGCCAGCTGTAAATGGAGGACAGGGGTGGTGTTGCTCCATCTTAATCATTTTGCAATTTAGGAAGATAAGTGACTACATAAGAGGTATTTCCTGTAGTGCAGCAATGCCTTGAGCTTCCATTTTACTCCCTAAGCACTGTGTGCTGGCCGTCTGTGGAGCAGCTCTAGCCCATAGAGTGACACTACCTCTCAGCAAACTGAAAGTACCTTCCCTTGATCACCTGATTTTCAGCAGGAATGATGAAATACACTGCAGCAAAACTGCTATGGTAGCAGAAAGGAAAAAGACTTTGCAATGACACCTTGCTGCTCAGCTGTCCATTATGCCAGCAGGAACTCTGAGAAGATTAGTCCCCAGTCATGTGTCTGCTACTTCTGAGGATGTGAGCTCCTCGCTGTCCTCTCACTGCATTTTTAGGTGTTTCTAGCACCAGTAGTTGTCCTGAGCCTGGCATCCGGCTTATAACATCAAAAATTTGGATCACTCCAAAGGCCAAGAGCGAATAGAAAGCTGATCCACTGACAGCAGCAGAAATGTGATTATCTGTGTCGTATTCCAGACTGGAGAAGACGAAAACTAATAGAGATTAATGTCCACAGGAGTGGAGTAAACTGTTCTATGGAAAAATGAAGGTGTAGACTCAATCTACAGCTCCAGTGTATAAGAGTAGACCAATTTAGACAGAAAGTCAGGAACACTGAGAAAAATTGTCTGATTTTGCAGCATAACTGCTCTCAATATGAAAATGCCCTTTAGTGCTAAACTGATTTAAATACGTACTGCTAAAAAGGTCTGCAGAAATAATTAATGCTGTCTCAAATTGCAGCTATACCACAGCAGAACTGGAGCATATCTCTTGATCCCAGACTATAGCCTACTTTATTTACTTCACTAAAATCTTCTATTTAGAAGACCCCTGAAAAGGTGATAAACTGCATTTCACCACCATGTCATTAGCAAAGTCAACCGTGGTGGCTTCACGCATCAGAATATTCTCCCCTCCAACTGAAAACATTTAATTTCATTTAAGAGGTTCAAGAGAAGGAAATCAACCGCAGGGCTGTGTTTAAAGCACGCAGTACATCTCTGATGGAGAAAAGCACAACTGGGCTCTGTAGTCAGAAACCAGAGACCACCAAGGGAGATTTGCTGCTGTTTGGACACAGGTGGCACCTATAACTATGCTGGGGCTCCACCTGGGTGCAGAGAACATCCCCAGGCAAGGTCTGGCTGCCTTTTAAGGCTTGACTGTTGCCACCTTTATTTTCTTACTCCTTGAAATGCTATTTTGCAACAGTAGCAAGTCTTAGGAAGGTTTTCCTGAGTGACACAGCACAGCTCTGCAGGGGAGCTGTGAAGGATGTGAGTGCAGAAAGGCAGCAAAAATTGGGAATAGGATATTTCGTGAGGGAGATCCAGCCTCTTTATTCTGCAGAACCTGATCTCGTAAGAGAGCTGGGAACTCCTTTGCATGAGGGAATTCTGGGCGGGAGGAGACCCACAGTGGTGATTCAAAGTCTTTCTGTCTCTAATAGCAAGAATAGACTGAGAGCTGGGGAAGGAGCACTTGGAGCTTGCTTCTCCATGTTACCCCACATCAGAAGCACAGGTAAAATGTAAAGATGGTAAGGCAATTTTAATTGTTGATGGGGGTGAAAACTGGGGTCACTACCTTGAGATCACATGAGTTAAAAGGTGAGTGCTACAGCCTGCCCAGACCCAAGGATTTAACGACAGGTTTCCAGTTTATGATGTTATGAGGAATGAAAGTGCAGTGGCCAGCATTTCCTAAGCAATTCTTGCTATGTTCCCTCTGGGTCTGCAAGGAACATGTGCTTCCCGTGCCTTGGGGGGGAGGCGTTGGGTAGGGGAGTTCCCCTTGCCCAAGCATCTTCCCGAGGAAGGCAGGGTTCGTGCTGCACTGCAGTTGAACTCAAAGAAGCCTGGAAGCACTGAGCAGTTCCAGATGCTGTGCTGTGGGGCGCTTTGGGGCCGGCACGCAGGCGGCTTGCTGCTTGCTTTTGGGAAGACCCAGGAGGGCAAAGCCAGCCTAATGCACGGAAATGTTTTGTCACACCGTAGCAAACATTGCTAATGAGCAGCATGGCTTCTTGTGGCTTTTGCTAGGTTAATTTGCTGATGTATATTTTAGGTCTTGCTCTGTTCTTAGTCTGTGTATTGTGACTATCAGTGTGTTGTGCTTTATCTCCATCAGCATGAAGAGAGGCAGCCAGAATGGTGGTGAGCAGAGCCAGTGCTGCTCAGTCCCAGCCTGCCTTCATCCTCAGCATTCATTTGAGCCCTGGGAAGTACACTGCTTCTCCAAGGCCTTCATGAACTCCAAACGGGTGGCTATTAAGATAGTGAGGCAGAGACCATTCCCTGCAGAAACACTTTCAGGACTGTAAGTGATGAAGCTCCTAATTGCTCCCAAAAGTGCTCGCAGTTTCACCTCTGAATATCTGGGCTTCAATTTCCTTGCATCACAGCTCTGTCTCCCCCCAGCAGATGAGGCCTTGCTCGCTGTTCCCTCAGCAGTACGTGCATGTGTCCATGTTGTGCTCAGTACAGAGTGCACTGTTAGGCACCCTGGTGGGTTAATGCCCTCCCTCCAGCAGAGTTCAGCACTCCTGGCTGAGCAGTCTGACCCTGAATCCTCCTCCATGTCATGCTTACCCTGACAATTTAGCTGATCCAACTGATTGCAGTGTGTAAAAGAGCTCAACAGGCAGGTTTGCACTCGTGCCATTTACTGCATATGTATAACTAGAGTTCCTGAGCTTTCCTTGCAACAATTTTTTGGAAAAATCAACTGCTTGGAAGATCATTCGAGCTATGCTCACAGCTCCCTGAGTTCAAGTCAGGTATGTCTGTGAGTGGTTGCTGCAGCATTTATACACAGAGCAAATTCAGCACTGAATGTGTAATGAGCCAGGCCTTGGAAATTAAGGACACCAGTTCCTTTCTTCAGCATCCTGCCTCGTCTGCATCAGACACGCTCCAGCCAAATCGACACCATCATGAGCATTCACACACTGGGCAGCAGGGCAAAAAGCAACAAAGTGGCATTTCACAGCCTGAGCTGCTGCCATTGTTCTACGCAAGATCTATAAATTAAATAAGGTCTCAAAGCTCCCCAGCAAACAAAGACTTCTATGTAAATGCAGTTAATGAAAGAGGGTCTCTAAAATGAGCAAATTTAGCTTTCTGTGAGAGTCCTACTGTATGTTGGCCATGAAAAATGTCTTTGTGCCTTGCTGGTTTACAGATTGATTTCTATGCAGAAATTTGTGCCAAGGAGTATTTGAGATGTTCTGTTTTGGGAAGTATATGGGAGGTCAATTTAGGTAAATGAGGGAATCATCTTGAGATACCAGAGAAAGAGAAACTGGAAGGCCCTATGCCTGTGCTATTTTTCTGTAACAACCTCAGCTGTGGGTAAACTTGAGAAAATTTAAATGAGGTCTGTAATTGGGACGAGTCCAGAATGCCAAGTTTTGGCTCTTCCAGTTCAGTGCAACATGAAGAGGTGGGAAAGGTGTTGATAAACACACACGAACAGAAATGAAATGGCTGCCACAGCTGGCTGACATTTAAAAACTCTGATCCATGCTTTTTTGCTTCAGACTCCCAGCAATGAGGAATTTGAGGATCCAGATTCTCACACCAAACTAAATGGGGAGTAGTGCCCAGGCTGCTCCTTGTTTACACCAAGAGGCGGATGTGAATCTGGCTCTGAAAGGAGAGGCAGGCTGTCACAATTGGTAGTGATGCAATGTGTCAGAGCTGGAATCAGGCTCCAGGCACTGCTCGAGGACCAGAGACTCTCACACAACCTCCCTGCATGTGTTCAGGCTCTTCAGATTTTGCTCTGTGTGTCTGAAAATGGTTTACATGCATTAATTACAGCATTTTCTGAGAAGCAGTCTCCTAGCAGTCATGCTTGAGGGGAGGTGATGTGGAAGGCAGGTCTTGTGCTCAGTGGTTATAGCCAGGTGGGGAGGAGGGATGCGAAGGGAGGGATGTCCCCAAGCCCATCTCCCACCCCTGACTGGAGCAGCTGGAATATGTAGAAAGGGAAGTTGAAGCCATGAATACCCAGCAAAGGAGTCATTGAATTACAGCTGCAGGAACACAGCCTCTTGGGTTTATAAACAATGGCACTAATCTTCTGACTGCTGCAAGGGAACAAGCATGGCTTGAGTTGGTTTCCTTGCCTGTTGAGGAAATCACATCTCTTGCCCCTGTTCCCATCTACATGAGGCTGAGCCATGCCCTCGATGACTCGCCGGTGCTGAGCTGGCTCTGCAGCCGCCGTGCGTGGGAACAGGTTTATGGATTGCTCAGAAATAGAGGCGAGCTGTCCTACCCACACAGGCAAATCCAACACCATCTGCTCAACACTGCATTCCTTTGGGCTCGGAGTCCTCATTTATTCCTTCATAATTTTATTGCATGCATTTTTTTTCAACTAAAGCAGCCATTGCTTCTCCCCATAGAACCATTAGGTATGTGACATTTCCACTAAAACAATAATGTTTTCAAATGGTGCCAGTGAAAAGCTGGAGGTTTGGTTTAGAATGAGAAAAGAGAGCTGTGAGCTATTTCTCCAGCCCCAGACAAGCAAACCAATCTCTCAAAGACAGAAGCTTGAAAATTAGCTTTTGAACATCTTTATAAGTACTCCCTGAAATACTTCTAAGTGAATATATATTTGTCAGTGTATTTACTTAATTATCGTGCTCTGCTTCACATTGAAAATCTGATGCTGTAGTTCAAGAGTAGTCAACTGAAAGAGATTTTCTGCATGCGTGGGAATGTGTAATGCAAATATAAATAGTTTCTTCTTTGTGAATTGCTCATTTTCCTAGGACTCATTCTCACAGCAAAAACCTCTGATCCTTCCTGTGTCCTAGTGGCTGTCTTTGTGACATTAGGGTTTACAGAGAACAGCCCAGATAGAATAACTTCTCTGTGAGCTATGGCCAAATGACCAGAATAGACAAAACAAAACTAACCATGTAAGTTGCTAGTTTGCCAGAGCTAAGAGGTTTAAAATTCACAGCCTAGCTCCTTTTCTTAGTAGCATCTTTATAGCAGCAAAACTCAAGTAGTGCTGAAGTTACCTCTTCACAGCTTCTGGGCAGAGCAGAAGAAACCTCCATTACCTGTGAGCGAGGAACATCCCTGATGTGTTTCTGCTTGCCCTGAGGTTTAGGAAGGTGTGAGCTTTTCTGAGCACATTTTAGACCCTGTGGGCTTGATTAAGTTGCCAGACCATATCTGGAGTAATTTAAAATGCCTCATTACACAGAATGGAAGGTAGGACAGCAGCTACAGGGTATTGGGATCGCACTGGATAAACTGATGGGGCCAGCATCACTCTGGGACTTCCCAGGCTCAGGCACTCGAATCCCATTGATGCCTTCATACCCTTGCAGTTGGTCTGATGAAATCAGCCTCAGTAGTCTTGTGAGGACTTAGTTCCTATTGATGATACTGGGCAGAGCAAATTCCAGCCAGCCAAAGCTCAAAAAATAAAAATCATGCATATATGGTTACAGCTAAGTTCGAGGATCACCTAATCTGAAATCCTTTACACAAGACATAGAGTTTCAAAGCAGTTGTATGAAACTCCTAAATCTGTGGTTAGGTAAGCAATGTCCTCCATCAGACTGAAGACTTGAAGAGCTGAAAGAGCTACCACTTCTGCTAATTTGCTCTGGTAAATTAATCACACTGACAGTTTTTTAAAAAATGCTCATTTGAATCAATTTACCTATTATTGAAAATAAGGTCATGCCTCTGGAACACAGATGTTGAAAATTGCTTCTATTATCCTTGCTTATCTCAGCGTAGCCCCTAAAATATCAGATAAGTGGAGCTGCAAGGCGGAGCTTTTTGGCATCGAGACTGCATATTGAATGATGTTTTCCCCCAGTCCAGAGTAAAATCTTTCCTTCTCATATATTTACTGCTAAGTCAGCAGTGTTTTGTTTAATCCGTTTACCTTGATACAGAAGGAGATGTGTTGGAAACAGGAAAAAAGTGTCATAAGGCAAGGGAGGTAGGAGTGACAGAGAGATCGTGTGTTCTTTAAAATTTATGGCAACACATCTCCAGTGGTCTGATTTACTGTCTCCAAAGAGTTATGCTGCATAGAAATATCTCATGCAGCCTAGGGGTGTGTGAGATTTCAAAACTCCTATGTGTAAAGATGTCCTGGATTAATGCCATATTAAAAAAAGACAAAAACAACATAACAAGACCAACTGTAATAAATACCTTAATAAGCTGGTTGGAACTCGCATGCGAATCCGAGAATATCTGTATTATTTATTTCTTGATTGCAGCTTACCTGCCCTTTGCTGCTGATCTGCCAGCAACCCCTCAGAGAAGAAAATGTGAGTGCTGCGGTATCTGCTCTGTTTTTCTTTATTAAAATGTGAAAAGGTTGCAATCTGCTTGTTAAAGACAGTCTGCTAAATCTGGAGTCTCCTGGATCCATTTACAGTTCTGCCCTCTTTCACGTTATATTTCATAGCTCCCTGACAAAATAATCACAATTCTGTCTTATTTTTCACAATTTTCTCATGGTCACTTCAGATTAATAATCTTGTGCTGAAGAAACAAATCTCCAGCCCTAAAGACAAATGACCAAGCAGGAAAACAGCCTACCAGTGACTCAGAAACATTTATTTTGCCTCTGCTTTAATTGCATATGGCTTGGATTTGTGCATCCATGATGTTGTCCACCTCTTACATTTATCCAAGCAAATTGTGCTAAACCTTCATTGTATGAAATCCCTACTTTCTCTCCTGCTCCCCACTTTGGGGACTGCACTGCCCACTAATTTGTGGCAACAGTTATAGGCAGAAACAAAAAAGTCTCAAAGGAAGCAGAGGGGAAACAAAAGTCCCTGTGGAAGCCCCGGCACGGCCGACGCCGCGGGAGCTCCTCCATCAGCAGCCTGCCACGCACCAGCTTCCTGTGCAGCCCCGCCTCAGCACAAAGGATTTAATCGCGAACTCATCATCCTGAAAAAGATCAACATGAACGATTCTTACTTCTGCATTCCCGGGGTTGTGCTAACATACATTTCCAGGCTGGGCTCCCCAGGGCTAGGTCCAGCTGTGTTAATCTACTTCTACCCAGTGCAGCCAGAAGCAAGTTAATCTTTTGTGTCTGGCTGGCTTTTAAAGGCAGCACGAGAGAAAGGCAAGAGAAGCTTTTAGACAAGAGCTAAGGAGCTTTGAATGGAGCTGAAAGGAGCCCATTTTGTACGATTGCTAATTTGAGTTTCCTATTTTTCAGTGCTCAGCTTGACGTGCTGGTGGTGGCAGAGGCTGAAGGCAGCACTGCCATAGGGGGCGGTGGGGGTGTGGAGACAGGAGGAGAAGGGCAGCAACTGAATCTGTAGGAATAAGCAATGTAAATGTGTTGGCTGTCACATGATCTACCGTTTAATGGCAGTTACTGGCAGCAAAAGGATTGCAGGGTGGCTCAGGTGGCTGAGGGATGTTTTCATAGACGCCCAGAAGAAGAGTCCCAGCTGCTTGAAGTAGCCATGCACATGTAGAAAAACATAGCTGGCTCCTCCTGTTTCCTTGCAGAAGCTAAGCACTGTTCCCTTTTTCCACAATGAATTAAAAGTGAAGACAGGAGCAGGCAGGTAAGGTTGGGAGGGAGGATGGGGTGAGGTGATACTGATGGCCTTCCCTGGAGGAGCTGGTGCAGAGCTCCTCTGGCCCTGCCATGGTGCTGCACTGTCCCACAGTTCAGACTGAAAGTGTGAAGTGATCCATATGTATGCTCCATGGAGAATAAAAAATGCAATCCTGGGAAAGGAAATGTCCCACAGGCGAGCTGCAATCGGAGCCCCTTCAAAACAGGGAAAGGTAAAGCTGCTTGCTTGGTCTCTTTGCTATTTGTCCCAGTGCACATTGATAAAATTACACAACAACGTGATTATTGTCACAAACTATGCCAAAATGGAATTTGAAAAAGAGATTTTTTTTCCAAAAACATGAATGCATAAACTTCTTTTCTTTTATCTTTTTCCCCATTGTAAATTTATCTCTGTGTTCCTCTACCCTCTGCTTTCCTCTGTTAAGAATGCGGATGCATGAAGCTGAAAACTTCTGTGCAGAAATCCATGAGTTCTCTACGTATGCTCAAATCTGGCATAATGGTACAAAATAGAAATCAAGTTGTTCAAAGAAATGTTTACAGAGGAAATTTTCATCCTCCTTTCTCCAACTTTTGTGCTGAATAGGAGCGAGTGAAGGGTCAATGTAAGAAACATCTTTGGTTACTCGGTGTAGAGTACATGCATTTTAAATTGATCCTTGTCAGCCTTGAGCCTTTTGGTGATGCTGTGTACCCAGAAAAGCCCCACTGAGAGCACTTCCAGTGGATGACATCATTGTTCTCCGAGCCCCACATGCACACGGGGCAGCTGTGGGATCCTGCATGCTGGTGCCCGTTCCTGATGTATGGCCGTGTGCGTGGTGGTTCCCTGCCTGGTGTTCATATAAGCTGAGAGATCTGGAACAAGACTGCTTTTGAACCCCCAAATTCAGCCTGTGTCTTGTGTATTTGGATCTTTGAAAATGTCTCAGCTTAAGAAAGCACCACGTGTCCTCTGAGGTTGCTCTGTGCAGTGTTGGTAAAACCATGCTCTGAGCCAAATGTGAGGGTCAGTTCTGTTCCTTTGTGTAGGACTGGGCTCTGCCTCCCCAAAATGGCTGAGTCTGAAGGCACGTGGGGTGCAGCTCAGCATGTGAGTGTATGGGCAGGATGCAGGTGGGAGAAAATAAAGTGCTGGCCTTCTCCTGGGCTTGGGAGTTCAGCAGGGAAAAGTCTGGAGACAACACTAGTGTCTCAGCATTGGAAGATGTGTTTAAGATAGCACATAATGAGTAACATCCTTTTGATTGGGACTCCCTAAGATGAGAGACGGGATATTTCTAAAAAGCATACTTGGCAAGAGCCTGCAAGCTAAGTCCTATTGTAAGCAGAGGGAAAGAGTGACAAGGGGCAAGTTAGTTAGATAGGGATATAAAGAGTTGCTTTAAGGCTTTTAAGAAATATAAACAACTGGGAAATGAGAAGTACTGGGAGATCAACTGAAAACAAGCCAAAAGAAGGTAAAAAAGATTTCATATTTAGAGTAGCAAAAAGAAATAATGAAAATGAATTTTAGTAAATGTTTCAACGAACTGTAACAGAATCTTCAAAAAATATTTGCAGTAGACCAGGGGGGAAAGAAAAATACATTCAGATATAAAACAGGAAAAGAGAAGACAATTCAGGATTGAGCAATGGGAGAAGGAAAGGAGATGTATTAAATTATTCATTTGACTTCTTTATTTACTTACAAAACTGGAGAGCTGCTTAAGACATTGGCAAGCAGTGGTGGAGGAAGTAGGAGGGAGGATGGAGAACTAAAGGTCTGCCAGGTTCAGCAGACAAGGCTGCCTATCCAGACACACAGTTCTTATGTAATGAAAGGCTTAACTTCATGAGCGTTTCTTTCCTCAGCACAGCCAATGTAAGCAACCAGGGTCTCCTGCCAGGCATATTGATACCTGCATAGCTGTCTCTGCTGGACCCTTGGGATGGAGGAGCTCCTACAAGGATGTCTTAAGACCTCATCAGGCTGGAAAAGAGCTGAACAAGAGAGATACAACAACAGTGATTTATGAAATAAGCCATGTAACAAGGAAATCCAAAGGATATGAAATTAAACTACTGGGTACTACTTTCAAAACAAACCAAAAGAGGTACTTCACTGACTGCTGAGTGTGTAGTTGGGCTGTAGCTCCTCGCATGGTGGGGTTGAAAAATTTTCTGTGGATTTAAAAAAAAATAAAATCCTTGATAAACAGGATAAACTTATGAAGGAAAAATTCAACTAGGATTATTAAATTAAAAGTAATTAACTTTGACTCAAGATATCCCTGAGTCACAAGTCACAGGAGGCTGGGAAAGCATTCCTGGGAAGCATTTCTGTGTACTTGCCCTGTCCTTACATCCTTCCTTGGAGAACATCTGCTGGTCTGCTCTGCTGCTGGGGGCAGGACAGCAGAGCAAGCGGACTGGTGCTCCGATCCAGTACAGATGTTCTTGTGTTCCTAAGTTAGTGCACAGCTCTACGAACTAGCTGGGGAATTGGTCTGGATAAAAAATAAGCCAGCAGGTTTTGTTTTTTTGTTTCTTAACCCTGATCAATTTCCCAACCTGGTTCACTGAATGGCCAAATAAACATTTTGGTGGGCTGTGTTGATGGAGTGATGGGAAGAAGGATGAGAAGCCAGGCTTTGGAGAAGGCATGGAGGATCAGGGTTGAAAAGAAAGCTTGACAAAGCCATTTTTGTCTCTGGAAGAAATTCTTGTGAAGGCACAGCCAAAAATACTGCCTGAGAGCTGGTGTGAGTCAGAACACTCGTCATTTCTGTACAGATGGCGCATGGTCAATAAAATCCTCAAAAAGCCACACATCTCTCAGTATTATTCTAATGGCCATATACGAAAGTTGAAAGAGTGATATCTGCCCTTATACTGCTGGAAGGAAAAGCCCGGACGAGAAGCACAGTCCTTTCTTCTGCTCCTCAAGGTAGAAACTTCACATTGAGCACACGGCAACTCACCTTGAACAGACGGATTTGTGCCTTTCCTGGAGCTGCAAGCAGAAAGAGGCAGAGCTTGGCTCTGCGCACTGTATTCTGTGTGTGATTGAGCTAAAGGCAGTATTACCGATATGACAGATCTAAATTCCTTTTCTTCTTCTCTGTAGAGAGCATTGAGGATAATTTTGGCTCTGCACTTAACTAAAAGATTCATTGATATTTTAAAAAACAAAAAATTTGAGAAGTTGTACAAAAAGAGCAGCATTTCTACTCATTTTGTAACACATGTGCTAACTTATCCAAGCTAAGAAGTGAAAGGAAAGGGCTGGAGTAGATAGTGCCATATCTTTGGAACTTAATATCAGGGCACTTTCTCCTTTCGCCTTTCATTGAGATTTCATGGAATACTAAAAACAGAACTCCAATCTATATATTTTACAAATGTGATCTACCCTATCAAAAAATCTCTGCTGATTGCCCTCTTTGCACACTGGCGTGATCCAGGAATGCAGTTTCCCTAATTACTGTGTTTTCCCAATTTCATAAAGAATAAGCCCTACACTTCAGGTATCAAGAGCAGGAAACTCAGAAGCTTTTAGCAGCCTCAGTATCAAAATCTTACAATCTTCAGGGTGAAAACAAGAAAACCCTTTCTGTCATTGACAGCTTTTTGTAGTAACATGAGTCATCGTCACTCCAGCTGCTGTTACATTTCCTTTGTGCCTCTTTGCATGACAGCTTAACCTTACTCCTCTGCCACAGATTAACTAAGTGACCTTGCTCAAGATGTTTATTCTCTTCATTTTTGTGTAATTAGACAGTAAAGTTCTCATGAAGAAATTTTCTCTCCTATATATCTATGTCTGCATCTCACACAATGAGGTCCTGATCTCACTTTATCTTCAAGTGCAGCTAACATTCAGATAGGGAATGCTGTTAATTTTAATACTGTTAATAAAAATCATGCAATTGTAATATTGGACAGCTGTAACTGAAGATGAAAAGAGCAGCAGTTTAGAGAGAACTGAATGCTTAAAGAAAGAAAGAGAAAAAACATTTAGAAATTTGTCCTACAAAAATCTCATATTGTTGGCACTAATGCAGATCTGTTCCTTGGTGGGCAACAGATCTACCATGTGAACTGTAACTATGAACTCTTTGTCTTCCTCTTCTCTACCCCACTAGGTTTGACATAAACTGCCTGTAAAGTGAGCAAAACTTAAGCCAGAAGACATGGAGTGTTACTTCCCATTTGGAGCTGATCTTTTCTGAGTAGGTTCTTAGCCCAGCCAGTTCCTCTTTTTGTCCTGCTGGATGGCACTTGCTACTGTTTTGAGACCACTCTTGCTCCTGTTAATAGTGGTTATCTCCACATTTGTAGCAGAATACCAAAGGAGGATGTGGGTCTTGTCCTCAGTTCAGAATCAGAAATTCTTACCAAACAAATCCAGAGGGCAGAGCACTTAATTCGGTATCCTCTCACTTCTCACAACTCAGTAGGTTTTCCTGACATCAAGAAGGACAAGCTAGCTGAAAAAACCCATGAGGTTAAATTCAGTCATGCCAGAGAGACATCTTTAACAAATCCAGCAGAAATCTCTATCAAGGTTAATTTTGGATTGGAAAAGACCCTGGGAGATCCCCTAGTTCACAATCCTCCCCCAGACCAGACCCAGCCAGCCCTGAATCACTCATGGGCACTATTTATGTGACCCCTTCCTATAATTCTCCAGAAAATGAGATTACACAACTTCTCAGGAGAACCTATTCCAGGCCTTTACCATCACTACAATTAGAATATTTTTTCCAGTGTCTAACATAATCTTCCATTGCATGATTTCCATCTGTTTGCAGCAGGCATGGAGAAAAGAATCCCTCTCTTTTCACAGTCATATTCCATATCGGAAAACATCACAATTCCTGCAAGCTTCCCTTTTCTGTAAGATGATCTGACTGAGTTTCCACAATTTGCTCTGCTGTCATGTGTCTGCTGAGCTGTGGCATTTAAGCATGTGGACATGCTGAACCCACTCTACAAAGAGGTGAAATGCTTTGGCTTCACCCAGTCTTGAAGATGCAACCCATGAAGACAGTGCTTTGTGTACGTCTGTATCCTCTGCCTCAAACTCAGAATGTTGACTTTGATTTTTTGGCTGATATTTTGCCTAAGCCACTTGGCCTGGCCTTCATCAGATCACTGCTACAGAAAATTTACATTAACAAATGCTTTAAGTTTGACAATACTGTAATCAAAGTATGGAATTGTGTGAGACAATGTTAACAACAGTGCTATTGCTTCTGCTTGATTTTTGTAGGCATATGTGTGTACATCTGTATCCAGGCAAATGCATAGATATCAGTCTTCTATGCGCTTAACTACTTCTCCATCACCTATTTTTTTCTTTTAATATTCTTGGAGTGTACATGTCAGATAAACCTGAAAACAGAGAAAGACACTTTTGTTTTATTAGCTTGACTTTGAATCTCTGACAGCATGGCTGTGAATCATGCAAATGTAGGCTACAAGCTTTTATGATTAATGCTCAGTAAAATATTTTCTATTGCCATTACTGACATTTCAGGAAGCTTTACTGGCTGTAATTTAACCTCTAATTTTTTTTTTTGTTTGACATAAATTAGCTTATGTTATTGTTGTATAATAATACATAAGATATAACAGTTTTATTAATGTAAATGGTAATAGTTACAACCTTTTTCTTCTCTAGAGCTTTGGAGAGAAAAATAAATCTCCATTAGAACAAGGCTTTTTAAATTGTAGGTTGTTTTTTTTTTTTTGTTGACTTTGGAACTTCTATCATGTTCAGCTCATTCCTTGCACAGAAAATAGTGATATTAAACGTTGCAATGAGGTGCATGCTGAAGTTAGTGAGAAATACCATGTGCACTGTTGATTGGAGAAAGGAATGAAGAGCCAACTTACTAGATGGAATGATACCACACTATTATTTTAATGGTAGTATCAGTTTAATCTAACTTAAACCACAAAGCTTTCAACATTCATAATAACTACAGCTGAGATTGGAATATTCTTAAAATGTACTACTTATAAGAAGTTGCTTGGTTCATTTAATACTTGGGGGTACATCTGACTGGTGGATGGCCATCAGTGGTGTTCCCCAGGGCTCTATTCTAGATTCAGTTCTGTTCAATGTTTTCATAGATGAACTGGATGCAGGAGTGGAACACATCCTCAGCAAGTTTGCTGGTGACACTGAACTGGGAGGTGCTGCTGACATATGGAGAGGCAAGAGGCCTTGGTGAGGGATTGAGATTGACTGGAGCATTGGACAATTGGCAACAGCATGAAGTCCAACAAAGGAAAATGCTGAGTTCTGCACCTGGGAGAGAGTAATGCCAGACACAGATACAGAATGGGAGACGAGTGGCTGGAGAGCAGTCCTGCAGAAAGGGGCCTGGGTGTGCTGGTGACTGCAGACTCAGTATGAGCCAGCAGTGTGTCCTGGCAGCTAAGGGGCAAAAATAATCCTGTATTAAACACAGGACAGCCAGCCTGTCAAAAGAGATAATTATTCTGCTGTATTTAGTGTTGGTGTGGCCTCACCTTGATTATTGCATGCAGTTCTGGGTTCCACAACACAAAAAGGATATTATGGTCCTTGAAAGTGTCCAGAGGAAGACAACAGCGCTGGTAACAAGGCTGAAGGGACGTCCTGTGAGGGGAGCCTGAGGGCATTTCGTTGTCCTGTCTGGAGAAAAGAAGGCTGAGAGGAGACCTCAGTGCTCTTTGCAGCTCCCTGAGGAGGGGAAGCAGAGGGAGGTGCCAGGCTCTGCTCCTGGGAACCGATGACAGAACATGTGGGAATGGCACAAAGTTGCACCGGGGTGGGTCAGGAAATGCTTCTTAACCATGAAGGTGGTCAGACACTGGAACAGGCTTCCTTGAGAGGTGGTTGATGCCCCATGCCTATTCAAGAGGCATTTGGATAATGCCCTTATTAATATGTTTTAACTTTCAATTAGCCCTGAAGTGGTCAGGCAGTTGGACTTGATTCTTGTAGGTAGGTCCCATCCAACTGATCTATTCTGTTCTATTCTGTTCTATTCTGTTCTGTTCTGTTCTGTTCTGTTCTATTCTATTCTATTCTATTTGTATCTGTAGAAAGAACAATTGAGTATAAAATGCACTTTGCAACTATTATTCTGCTTGATATATGACAACTTTTTCAATATATACATTTTATCTAGTCTCAAATCCTTTTTTTTTTTTTCAATATATATAGCGTGGTTAAGAATTTTANCTGAGGGCATTTCGTTGTCCTGTCTGGAGAAAAGAAGGCTGAGAGGAGACCTCAGTGCTCTTTGCAGCTCCCTGAGGAGGGGAAGCAGAGGGAGGTGCCAGGCTCTGCTCCTGGGAACCGATGACAGAACATGTGGGAATGGCACAAAGTTGCACCGGGGTGGGTCAGGAAATGCTTCTTAACCATGAAGGTGGTCAGACACTGGAACAGGCTTCCTTGAGAGGTGGTTGATGCCCCATGCCTATTCAAGAGGCATTTGGATAATGCCCTTATTAATATGTTTTAACTTTCAATTAGCCCTGAAGTGGTCAGGCAGTTGGACTTGATTCTTGTAGGTAGGTCCCATCCAACTGATCTATTCTGTTCTATTCTGTTCTATTCTGTTCTGTTCTGTTCTGTTCTGTTCTATTCTATTCTATTCTATTTGTATCTGTAGAAAGAACAATTGAGTATAAAATGCACTTTGCAACTATTATTCTGCTTGATATATGACAACTTTTTCAATATATACATTTTATCTAGTCTCAAATCCTTTTTTTTTTTTTCAATATATATAGCGTGGTTAAGAATTTTATTCAAAGTGACCCAGACTGTTTCCAGTTAAGACAGGAATTTTCTAGGCGCAGCCCCATGCACTGCCCACAGCACCACCTTTCTCTGTCTATATGGAAGTCAGCATCAACCCACGTGGCTCTGAGTCCCAGTTGTAGCTGGGGGATGCAGGTGGATGAGCCCAGGCCTTATTTCTCGCATTTGGAGTATCCGATGTCATATCCTAACATCTCCATACATTCCTAAAGAAACAATAGTTCTTTATTTAGCCAACTGAATGCAGAGTGGCTTACTGACATCTCCCTTAAAAATTTGACTCTTCTCTCCAGGCTCCAGACAGGCTGTTACAAATGGGCACGATCACATCCTTTTTAACCAAACATTTCTTTTTATATTCCCTCCTCTGATTTTAGTGGTGTTAAGACAAAGTTTATTCTCAGGACAAATACAAATGGATGCTGAAGCATACCTACCACTGTAAGCAAACTCATTGGAAAACAAACTCATTTGTTGTTAAACCACAAAGTACTGGGAATAATAACATAATGATTTATTTTTTTTAGAGATTAAACTAACCCACTTCTAAATCCCAGTTCTCCAAGTAAAATAAAGTGGATTGTCAGATAAATATTTTCTGGTAAAATTTCTGTGGTTACTCAAGTATCCAATATGTGATAAATACAGAAACTCACAATATACCTGCTTTCCAGTGAATCTTTTTTTCCCAGTGAATCTTTTTCTCTCTCTCTCTCTCTTTCTCTTTTTTTTTTTTTCCCCAAGTATGGTAGGATTTAAGAGGAATTTCAGGAAGGTTTAACTGGTGCCTGAATCCTGTGCTACCATTTTGTGTAGGGGAATTGATTGCCTTGTATGAAATCTAGTTTGCAATGAGTTCCTCTTATATTTTGTAACAGTACTACATCCTTACACTGCAGGAAGTCACTGGTTCTTAATTGTGCCCCAGCGAGTTGAGAGAAGCAGAGCCACCACTTACCTTGAAAGATTTGGTGAGAAAATACATGCTTACTCAGTCTTTCCTGGTTCTTACTGTTTTATTTTGTTGTTTCTTTTATTAATGTGCACATAATACTGCTGTAGATGCATAGAGCTAAATATCAGAGTGTTGATTCACTGTACTTTGAAGACTGATTTTGCAGTACCACGATCATGTTAGGTCAATATAACTTAGCCATGCTGCTAAAAAATCTACAAGCCCCCACTGGCTCTTTCCTGCTTCTGCTCTGTCCCTGCAGGAAGCTGACCCAGGTTAGCATTAAACTGGCAAATAAAAAAAAAAAGTTTGCAATGGGGTTGTTGATCTCATCTTCCTCATGTGGATAATTCAGTGTTTGTGCTGGCACATGGAAGGAACAGCACAGGGGTAGGGCAGGGGTGACCAGAGCTGGCAGTGCCAGCTTGCATGGGTTTGCATCACCTGCATTTCTATAGCACAAGGAGGAGAATTTTAAAAGATTGCTTTTCAGCTGGAATGTAGCTTCCTTGCATAAAATGGTGTGAAGTTCTGCTGCGCAATGCTGAATGTTGTATAGATGTATAGTACCTCCAGATGTCAGATCCTTTCACATAGATACAAAAACAGTGGTTGAAAGGCATACCTTGATCATCCCAATTAGTTAGAAAAACTCCCAGTTTACCTTCTGCCTAAGGTTAAAGGGCTCATATTCTGCTGATTAAATAAAAGAAGTGGGGCCTGTAGGAAGCATTCTGAGCATAAGAACATAAAAATGCATTATAAAGTTCAGCACCTTATTTTTATGATTCCCATAAAGTCCATGAGATAACAATGTTTGCCTACTGAATTAATTTTCATCAGGCTTTGTTGCACAGTCTGTTCTCCTGATGTTTCCCAGAGGCAGCTGCTTAAAGTTCTTGATTTAAATCATTAAATGCTTGATTTATGGTGCATGCTTCCGGAGCCTTAGCGTTTTTCCAACTCATATTGCAGTGTATCCTTTCCCTAATCATGTTACTCTTTAAATAAATTTGGATGGTGGGGGATTAAAATAAAACAGCCTGTTCATTTTCCTACAAAGGAGCGAGATCTTTCTCCGGCAGTCACTGTAGCAGGCACTGAGAGTAAATGGGAACAGCCCTGTTAGCAAGCTGGAGGCAGATACTTCTTCACTGATGCTTGAATCTCACTAGCTGGTGCAGTGTTGCTTCTAAAATGTATTCCCTTTGGAGAAGATTTTTATCTGTAGTGAAAGTAGTTGATTACTTGGATGCTGGAATAAGTTTTTTGCTTGTCTGTTTATTCTTTCTTGAAACAAGAGGGAAGTAATTCAATACCTTCAGGCCTGGAAGATATAGAGCACAGGGCTGGGAGATATGATTTTTTCAAGACATTTCTCTAACCTCCAGCTCCTGCTCAGAACAACAATTCACCTTCTATTTGTGTTAAAAAACGTTGAGGGATTGTATGTTCTTTTGCAGTTAAGAAGAAAGAAATTCAAAGCTTCGAAATTAACTAAAACCCACACTGAGCTATTAAAAGGACCTTTGCATCATACGTAAAATTGTCACTAAACTGTATATTAGAAAGCAAACAGCAGATGAAAATAATATTTTTATTGCTATTTCTATCACAGTAGACTGAATTCAGACCCATAGGAGGTTGTCATGATGCAGCTGTGGACAGCCGATGTGACCTTTTGTAGCTCATATTGGGGTTGATTTTTTATTTTTCTGACTAATGACTAATTCAAAACAATAAATCTTTTTTTTTTTTTTCAGATTCATTTTGTAGAGTGCCATATTTCCAATAATCTTCTTCAGAGCAGGAAAACAGTAAAAGAGGGACCATGAGCATAACCATTCAAATGTAAGAAAGCATTGCTCAGTCCAAGTGTGTTTGTGATATTTTGTACTTAGTTCTGTGAATATTTCAACACTGCAGCATTGCTGGTGAGAATACTGGCGCAAAGTCTATTTAAAACTGGAATGCTTAAAAATTAGCCGAAAGCTAGTACCAAATTGTTCACAGATGGAAGTTGGTGATGTTCTTGCAAGTTTTTTCTCTTTGTTTTCTGTTTTCAGAAAATAGAATTGAATACAGTGGTGCAACTTTAGAAAGAGCATACTACAAGAGGAAATAAATAATGTTGCCTCCCTTTCCCCAGCAAACATCACTCCTTTTGGCCAGCTGAAAGATTCTGATATTCTGTTTATGTTTCACATTGATCGTTTATTTGAATTTACAAGAACAAGGCGTTTATGGGTGCTGACAAGAAAACGGTGGGAATTATGCTGGGGTGATTCTGGACGTTATGAGTCAGGGTTGCTGCCCCGTCACTTTGCCGGATGTGAGCAGCCCCTTTGGCAGCAGTTAACTGTGTGCTTCAACCCAGCTGCTGAGCTTCATAGCCTTGTGTGTTAACCTTCTCTTTGATTTTTTTTTCTTGCTGATTTATAGAATTCAGTTGCATCCCATTTACAGGATGAATAGGATTCAGTTTCATCCAAAAGGAGCCTGAGTCATCCAGACTACACCACAGTGAGAACCAAAGCACAGAAAATGGGAACCACTGGGAGATTTGCCTCTAAAGCACCTACAACCCTGACTACAGCTGTGGTGGAGACAAGCTCCCAGTGGGTCACCTTGTGACCGTGGAGACAAGTGGGTGAAGTATATGGGCTCCTGGCGTTAACATAATGAAACTGAATTCTTTCCTTGCACGTGAAGTGGAATAAACTTTAAATCAAAGTCTCCATTAAGGTCCCTTCTGCAATATACTCCTTTCAGTTTCCGGTAATCGTTATAAATGGAGCAAATTGGAAAAACTCAAATGAAAGATACTGCATTCAATATGAAAAGTCTGTCTGCCTCCAGTCACTGCAGGGGGAGAAGAAACCAGCTCCACTCATCTCCAAACTCATTTTTGTCTTCCTATACTCTACATAATGCCTTCTAAACACAGCTCCATACAGCCTCCTCGCTCTTGTCTCCTTTTCTTGGGAGAATAGTGCAGGGCTGAGACTCCCTTTCCTCCAGCTGGAAATGCGCTGTCTGAAATGCTGGAGCTTGTTGTGCTTTGCTCATGGCAAGCTGTTCTGCAATCTCCCAGGATCTTCTCAGGACAGACTGAAGCAAAGCAAGTTTTGCAGTCACTTGTCTGATTTTTTACGGGTATTATCTCTTTAAATTCATCATCCCTGCCTGTTCTCCTGCCAAGTCACATGCTGAGATGTAGCATCCTGCTTCGTCTAATGTATGTTTTTGTTTGTTTGTTTTTTAAATCAGGAGCTTACATGGTAAGGGAGGGTAGAAAAGCCAGAGGTTAAGCACCCCTTACCCAGGATGCCTAATTAAGCAATATGAAGTCCTCGGTAGTTACCCCCCACCTCCTGAATACTGTTTGTCACCTGTAGTTTTCAGACTTTAGGGAGGAAGAAACCGACACTGAAATACACGTGGAAAACCAGAAATGCTGTCAGAGGATGGTAATTACCTGAAGTCATAAAGATAAGCAGTGAACAGGTCAGAGAAGTCAGATTGTGATGGTCAGGCCACACCACACTGCTGTACTCATTAAGAAAATAAATCAGCTCCGAGTTGGGTACATATAAAAAGAGTTGGTTTCCAGCTGCAACTCACTTTAGTTCTTTAAAATCATCCTTGTGTTTCTGTTTAAGAATTTACTATGAGGAAGGATGGGAATCTGTTGCATGCTACCATCTGGCTTCCCTTAGAAATACGGCACTATAAAAGTGAGATTGGCTTGTCTCTATTACAAGCTTAGTAAGAAAACTTTGGCTGCTTCTTCTCTTATTCAACGGAAATTTATAGCAATATTTTATATTTTCCTTCTGCCTGTTTGATGCAATATCTGAGCTGTGCATGAGATCCTGCCTAGTGGCTGAGATGATACTTCACATTGAGCAGCTTCTTTCCAGAAAGCAGTGAACATTTTTTCCTTGATTCAAAGACGGAAACTCTCCTCTATTCTCAGAAAATTGGTGCTTTTTGTTATATTTTTGGATAACGTTGTGGTTATTGCTTACTTCTGCTTTTTCTCCTGAAATGCCTGGATTTCTGTTCTGTCAGGTTTGTATTACTTTTAGTATGCCAAGTAAAAAATTTTATTTCATTTTTGAATCCTTTCTTGTTGTTACCTCAAACATTCACATCAAATTTTTCCTCTTTATGAAGCCATGGTGACAAAGTTCCTGTTTCTTTTCCCCTTCTTCTTCTTCTTTTAAAACACAAAGAAACAAAACATTCTCCAGATGTTTTGTGATCTCATCCCTTATTAACTTCAGAAAGATCTTTTCTACCACAGAGATCAGAATCATTAATCTATGGCTTCCTGATTCCTCCTCAGTTCCTTTCTTACAATACTTTCAGGAATGCACAGATACCTATTTTGGCATGAAATCTGGATTCCATGAGCACAAACCTTCAAATATATCTACTTACCAAACCTCTTACTGTATCTGTTTCTCAATCAGAGAATTTAATTTCCAGTCAGAGTAGCTGCACAAATTAGGCAGCCAGTTAATCAGCAATTAACCAAATAATCTCCTCTTACATGAAATTTGGAGTGTTCAGAGATCTTACAGACTGCCTGGAAAGAGTGACCTGTCTGCATTGTAATTAGTTTTACAGTGGGTGCCAAGAACAGTGGCCTATCCTTTATTCATGTGTTGCAGTTCCACAGCTGGGAAACTCAGATCAGACTGAGAAATATCCATAGGTTGAAGGTAGTTACGGGAGCTCTGGCTGCATATGATGAGTTTGCAGAATGAAGTCCTCTCACTGTGCCTCTCGAAGGGCACAGGACTAAGATTAAGTGGTTTCATAGCCTTTTACAAGCTGCCTGCCAGGAGGGGAATTTCATTCTTACAAATCAAAACAACAACAACAACAACAATATTATTAATAATAAAAGCTTTGAGATTTTTCAGTGTCAGATGTTACTGCTACTCCAAAAATATGTCAGAAGGGCTGCTTTTCAACTATTCCCTCTGGCAAATCTTCACACAACGTCATCCTTTCTGCTTTTCTTGTCAGAACTTGAGAGTTTACTAAAACTTTGTAGCCTGGCTGCATTTGGGGTTTGTGCTCTGAAAATACCCAGTTGCTCAGCACTCCAAAGAAATCTCCTTGCTTTATTATGTTATGGTTGTTTGGGTGAGCAACAAAGTTTCTAAACCCACTTCAGATCTGATAGGGGAGCTCCAGCTAGAAATGCAGTTGGGAATGTATTTACATATGACTCTAGACCTACACCTGTACATTTGCTCGTAAGTGTAGAGATGGTTCATAAGCTCAGCTGAGAAATTCAGACTTCCAAGAACTTCAGAATTAACTTCTGGTTTGCACAGAGGGCACTGCTGAATGAAGGGACCCTCCTCTTCTTCACCTTCAAGCTTCTTTTAGAATAAAGCTGCTGCCATCACTTTTCAGCACTTTCCTCTAATTGCAGTGTAGCAAATGACCCTGATGTTATCACTGCCATCTCCAGCATCAGCAGAGGGAAGGGACTCTGCTCAAAACATTTTGTTAAAAGTTGTGCCTATCGAGATATGCTTGTCACCTCTTAGCTCAGGGTAAGGAAATATCGAATTGTTTTAGCTTGCTGGAACAAAGATTTTCAAAGCATTTTCAGAAAAACCAGTTGCTGAGGTTAATTCTGGCAAATGATGAAATCCATAAACCTGTCAACTGTTCCCGCGTCAGAGAAGGGACTGTTTGCCAGCCCTGCTGGCATGAGGCCACATTGCCTCTCCCCCTTCCCTTTGGCAGCTTTGCTCTACGATCTCCATCTTACCAAAGCACCCGCCAGGAAACGTGCTTATTCCAGTGTCTGGATCAACACGGCATCGACTTGTGATGCTGGCATCTCCCTTCTGCAGTAAAATGTTGCTTTTACAAGCCTTAGTTGGGATGGCAAAATAAAAAAAAAAAACTCTCTTTTTAAACATTATATTGTTATAGCCTCCCCATTCGCAAACTGTTGACACATTTGACTCAGCTAAAGCTAGTTTGGTCTCTTTTGGGTCATTCTGAATGACTTTACTAGGTGCCTGTTGTTTTTAGGAAGGAACTAGATATATGTAAACAGAGTGTTAGCAGATCATAACTTAAATAGCACTCCTTCCCTCCTACTATGCCATTTGCTTTCCTAACTGAAGCCGGTGGTTTGTGATTCTTCACATTATTCTTTTAATGTCATGACCTGTGTGTCAAAGTGAGAGGTTGCTTGTGGATTTTTCTTGTCTTTGAAAGCAATACTTTCTCCAGAGACAAAGAAGCTCTTTTACAACACTCTTAGCAATTGCCATGAGGTGGGAGCTACGAATCGGGCAAGCTTGGGCAGTTGCATGCTGACATTTTTCATTCCTCATGTCCCACAAGTATTTCTCTTTCAACAAGGCTTCTGTGTAAGTGAAAAGGAACTTTTTTGTTTCCTTGATTTAGTCATATTATGTTTGAAAATTCCTCTTTGGCTCCAATTTCCCTCTGGAAGCTGCCCTGGCCATAAAAATACTCACACATCTCTTTTAATTTTTAAAATTACAAATTTGTGTTGTTCCTCCATCCCCATCAACAAATAAGGGACAAATTTACCTCATTTGCATTTGCAAAGCCTGTGTAAGCTGTTTTCCACAACAGACCACTCATAGTTTTGCACCTCAGAAATGAAAAAGTAGGCAGATTTGGCCCTTGTAAAACAGCCTTTTCCATTTTTTTTGTAAACATTAATGACCTATTCATAAAGAAAAGGGCAGATGTTTCACACAAATATTAGAACATTGAAAAAGAACACTGAAGTCTGTTGGAGAAAGAAATGCTTGTGATAGGTTTGAGCAGACTCAGTGAAAGAGGGGCTACCGAAAGACAACTGTTAGACCAAATTTAATTTTATGATGAGATTAGGATGTTTCCATTTATGGTTCTGGTGATTTTCAGATATATGTAATATGAGTACACCACATCAAAAAGTCTTTGTAGCCCAATACTCCAACAGTGTCAATAGTGGCTGCTTTTGGAAGAGAATCCAGGTGGAGCAAGGAGGCAGTGTGGTACCTCCTTGGCATTCATGCCCATTTCCAGTGGCTGGCAACTGTGAGACTGCCTGGGCCACCAGAGTGTTTTTATGTTTCTTCTAGGCATATTTCCAACTGTGTTTTGGCTTCAAGTAAGCCACAATGTCTTGTGGCAGGAGGTTCCACCATTTAACAGCACACTGTGTGAAAATAGTTTGATTGGAATTTATGACCTATTACCACTAGTTAATGTCCTCCTTCTCAGTCTTCTACTGGGAGTAACGGTAATAGGTCATCCCTTATTTCCTCTTCAGCTTTTTCATTCTACTTCTGGTTTTATAGTCTTCTTTCATGGCTGTTTTTAGTAATATTTTTTCCACGAGATTAAGGAATCTTCATCTATACAGCTGTTCACTTTAAATAAGCTGTTTAGTATCTTTGATCTTCTTCTTGCATTCTGTATAATTCTGATTCCTCTATATGCTTACACAGAAGAAAAGAACTTCATATCCCTTTGCCTTAAAAATAAGCTGCTTACCAACAATGGAAACATGGTGTAGAGAAAACTCTGAGAGCTACCGCTACTTTAGGCCGTGATTCAGAAAAGTGCTAGGTGCTGTTGCCTTCTGCTGATGGTATATATTAGGTATGTTAATCACTGCTATGCTGGAAGGTACTTGGCTCAGATCCAGGCAAGAATTTAGGTTTCCAACTCCTGTCTGGGCTTCTAACATCTCACTGATTTAACAGAAAGCTGAATACTTGGTTAGATATGGTTATGATAGGAACCTCAAAAGTATTCAATGTTCAGAGGTGTTTGGGTTTGGAAGATCAGGGCATAATCCCTGAGCATAACTAAATGGCACCGTGGCAATAGAATTTCCCTTTTCAAATCCTGATGTTCCCACAATAGTTGATATCAGTATTGAAGATTTTTAGAGGTGCTTTAAAAAAGAAACCCTTGGAAAACAGAGGCTATCGGGATTATGGGGAAATGCTTTTTCTCCGTGATGATGCACATGGATGCTGATTCAGGGTGGCTTTGCTCTTTGTGTAGTAAATTGTCACCTTCCTGAGCAGGGCGTATAGGAGTGTGATACCAGGTGAATGAATCCCATGTAAACACTAGCTTACGTGAATGCTCTGTTGTGTTTAGTGATATTTAACATGGTATTCTGCAATATAAAAAAATGGGATATGTGAGATTTACAGCTCTCTGCAAACAAAAAAGAAAGAAAACTAAACTGAGTTAATTATTACATTTTCTTCTAAGAGGCCATGATTAGTGATTACATTTTACTGTAAGAGAAAAAGAGCAGCAGAGGATGCTTGCCTTTTCCTGCAGTCTGACTTCTCCTAGTTTGGCTTCACGAGCACAAACTCTTTTGGTTACTTATGCATTTAAAATCACTTGACAGGTATCGCACCTTGAGCAACTAAGGCACAATTTTCTTCTGACCCAACATTTGTCTTCAACGGGAATTCTAGTGTTGGCAAAGTCTGTGTGATTAGCTGACCCCTCCAGAAATGTACTCTTTAAGATAAAGGTCTTTATCCAAGATAGAGGTCTTGTGCTTATGTTACAAAAAATGAAGCTATTCATAAACAACAAACGCACCATTTCTTTTCTTCTGGGTTCCCCAGTGAGAAGCTGATCACTTATCCGTTTCTACCAGATCCTGCTGGATGAGTGTCTTTTTTGACAGCATGTAATCCAGATTTATGAATGCAGTTCGTGTAAATTGGACATTAGTTTTGTTTCCAGATGCGATGATTCAGCTCTAGAGAATTTGCTTTCTCTTGTCTATCGCTTGAAATGTCACGCCCACAAGTGCTGTCTTCTCATACACTACTATTGGAAAACACTCTGAAGAACAAACAACATACAAGCACTCATTGCCACTGATAGCATTCTGAACACAGGGGATTTCACTGACATTTTCCTCTTCTCTAACCAGCCGGTGTTCCTAGATTTTCACTGGAATAATTAAATGACCAGAGAGCATAATTGGAGCTAAATTAAAGATGGAATTAGGCACTCAAAGTTACATGAGTCACATCACGATACTGCTCAGAAAAGTGAGCTGAGCGTTTTGTAACCTGACGTGAGGTTGGACGTGCAAGGTACAAGAGAGTTGTGAAGGTTGAATACCAAAAAATTAGTCCTAAGATAAAACCTAAGATCTCAGAAAATATGGCTTTTCTGTGAATGACTCTAGGCAGAATAAGGATTTCTTCATAATTTGTGAAAGATGAAGATTGAAAGCTTATTTTAAACTTTGTCAAATGACTTACTGCTCTCTGGAAGAGGTATGGAAGGACTGAAGAAAGAAATTAAGGGCAGAATGAAAAAAATTAAATTATATTAAACAAAACCAAAACTGATTTGGCATGTTTTATGGTGTTGCAAAACAGCTTGTTGCAACCAATTGTTGGAAGTGCAAACAGTTCCATGACTTCAGGTCCAAAGCAGAAAGCTCTGCTGCAAAGAGGTCTGGCAGGCTCTCTGACCTGGCTTCAGATTATAATAACTGCTCTAACAATGAGATGTTATACCTTGCTAAAAATAAAAAATAAAAAATTAATGCAGGCAAACGAGGTAAGATATGAAGTAATGCCAACATAATGTCAGAACTATACATACAATAGGTGCACGGAGGCTGCCGTAATATTCATAACCACAAAGCCATACTTTTGGAAACAGTTAATGTGCCAAAGGTTTACAGGCAGCTTTGCCTAATCCAGGAAGTAATCTCTTCTGTGAGCAGCCTGCATTAAGCTAACCTTGGCAGTGGCAGGAGCTAGGTGGAAGCACGGACCATACTGTCATGCATCCACAGTGCTGTCTCATGGATGGACCTTGCCCAGGAGCAGCTGGCATGGTGTTAAGCTCCCACATACACCCAGACATGTGGAGCTGTATGCACTTCAAAGGCTGATGCCTGCTTGTGCTGGTGCCACATTTGCCACTGTCGGCCCACAAGAAGAACAGACTTGCATACTGCTCAAAAGATGATGACAAATTATATATAATTGTATTTTCCCATAATCTATAAGTGCATTTTTCCCTAATCTCAGCTTGAATTCTTATCCCAAGTGTAAATAAGCTTCCCATAGATTTTTCATTTAGTTTACATTCAAGTATAAGAAATCCATTATGAAAGCTTAACTCTCCATTAATTTTGCCCTCTCCACAAAACCATATTATCACATTCTAACTTTTAAACATGTTCTCATGTTGATCTAAAATTGAATTAGGAGGTCTTAATTCCACTATAAATTAGGTTTACTCTTTAATAATATAGATACGTATGTATTCTCTACACACTCAATGTATACATTAAATATGTTAGAAAAAGGAGGGTTAGCAGTTGTAACTTGCAGAACAGATTTTTCCTGTTCCTATTTTACAGAAAACGGTTATTTCATTTTCTATAAATCTTGAGGGCTATAGCTATTGTAAGACCTTAAAAAATTCTGACATCTGAGATTTGGGGAACATTTGGCAACAACCAATATTTCTATATATTTTTATCTCTTTTATCTTATTGCCTTTCTTCTTGTTGTTCTTTTTTTTTTTTTTTCATCTTTTCAAACACAGACTCTTTGAAGCAGGCAGAACAGTTGGGAAATTATGGGCTCCACTTAAAACAGACAACGATAATAAAGATTTGATATTTGACATAGGGATTAGCTTTCATAAAATCTGAACACAGCATACAAATTTTATCTTAGCTACAAAAAGTGAAAAAAGATTATGTATATATTTATGAGCTTTGTATATTTATGTGTATATATTTATGAGTATAAATCTGTACTTTGTATATGAAGAGCAGGTATAGTGAAAGTTATTTTTTTTGGAGACCAACACTGGGGGCCATTTAAAGCCATGGAAACTTGCCATGGGCTCCACAGCCTGAGGCTTGGCTCCTGTTTTCCCATTGTTTGCTCTGCTTGTGTCAAGCCTCGTTTCAAGTAAGGCAATGGCAAGATTCCCACTGACTGTAACGAAAGTGAGGTTTGGCCTTTGGTGAACCATAAAAGCCCTGTGAAGCCAGGGGGTGGGAGCTTGCTGCGACTCCTGAGGAGCTGACGTACGCGGCTGAGGTTAGCTCACACCCCACCCCATGCGTCCGTTCCAGCTCAGAGATTTATAGGACTCAGTGGAAAAGCTCCCACAGAAATCCCTGGCGTTGTATTGCATGGTATACTTAGTCAAGAGTGAACTTTTAATCATGTTGGCTCATTGCTTTGGAGAAAACAGCCTTGCTCCAACTGCATACATCTAAGACATTTTTAGCTTCTTTTGTATTGTTCGTGGTATATTATTTAACTATTTGGGCAGCTTCACAAGTGCTGTTCATAGTGATAGTCATCTGCAGGACAAAGCAAATGAAATACTGTGGCCCCCTCCCTGAACAGCATCCCAGTCTCATGCCATGGAAGTGTTGTAGGAATGGTCTTCTCCATTCTCAGATGCTTCTATGTGGGAGGCTGACACAGCCCTTCTTGTGCCTAGCCACTTGCTAGTTTCAGCACTCAGAGGAAGGATGGGAAAGAGAAGCTCGGATGGCCAGGTGCATAAAGGCCTGACTGTCCTAGGAGAACCTGTCATTTCATAGGGTCTCAGGGTTTCCTGAGATGCTCTCAGTATCCCATCCATGATGGAAGGGCTTTGCTCTTATGACAATGAAGCTCTTCATGCCTGTGTCATGTCTGAGCCTTACTCGAAACTGTGAAGTTTTTGTAACAGGCTCTATCACATATGCTTAGACCATTAGCAACTGGGACAATTGAGAATTGTTTCAGGTACCAACGTGAAGAAAATGCCCAAGTCCTTCACTGCGATTGCCCCAGCTGTGGTCAGCACATCCTCTGCCAGCTCTCTGTGTCTTTCCTCCAGCACCCTGCAAGTACTTCCATCCATGGATCAAAGTAACTCAGCAGGTGAGTCCCAACAGCAACAGGTGAATGGAAATGACCTGAGCAGGCAGGAGTGAGTAGCAGAATGAAAATGGAAAGAAGGGCCTCATTTCTGTACCTCTTCTCTCTCCACTGCAGAGATTTTGTGTTCCCTTGAATCAGTGCCCACGCTTGCCACAAACCTGACAAAATCTCCCAATTTGTTGTCCAATCAATGTCTTATTTTTACTGTTCAGAACTCCTAATGTTTCACTAGTAGGAAATAAGTCAATGTTTTCATCTCGTACCTGGCAAATTCTGGAGCATACAGGGGTTGTATGTACTGTTTTGCTTGAATACATTTGCAATATTTGAAATTCAGTTTAAGTCACCAGGATAAATAAATAAATAGTCATAACACAGGCAAATGGTATACAGAGATCACCGTAACTCAGAATATATTTGGCTGGAGTTAACATCTTCCAACTTTCAGATGAAGGTGAAGAGTAGATAAATTAATCAACACTTGGCTCAAACCTACAGTGGGGACAACACTGTAGAAATGCCAATTCTGAATGAAGATGTACTTGAATAAAATCGATCATGACTTTCACTGCTTTTCACATTCCATTTCATTCTCTTCTTGTGGAGGATGGCATGAGCAAAATATTATTCAGAAATGAAAACTAGGAGGACATGTACCTGTCAGGCTGGTTTGAAAATTGCAGTCTATGTGACAAACATTTTGTAAATGTTCAAGTGAGAAACGGAATACTGTGCAGCAACAATTTTTTTTGTACATAGAAATGTGGACTAGATGCGATGAGTGTAGACTAGCTATTGTTTGCCAGTTGTGTGACTGATCTTTGTCCCTCCTCTATAACTCATCCACCCTTTTGGTTGATACATAACAGCGAATAATTTATGTTATGAAATTTTGATTCTTCAGAGATCTGGTGTTTACTCTAAGCCTTAGCATGTATGTCTTATTTGTCTGAAAATCTTCACCATAACTCACATAGATGTATACAGATTGTGCTGACAGAACTTTAATTTTCAGCCAGAGAAGGAAATCTGTTAATGTTTAATACACTTTTAGATATAAGTCATCATAGCTCTCAGAGCTCCTGATAGAAAAGCTGCAAACAAAAGTGCTTGTAGGGAGCCTGCTAGAATAAGACAACAAAAGACTCAAAATACAGGCTGTAGGAAAAGCTTTTCTATGCACTGGCAAAGTTACTGTAGCAGAAAACTGCTGTTCCCATTACCGTGGAGCTTGTAAAATCATATAGGCAAGCTTGGAGTCAGAACAACAGCTTATTTGGTGTTGTGTAAATTCTTGGCTGTTACACTTGGGCAAAAGAAATCAGTCTAGATTCCAGCCATCTGGAAATGTTACAACATGAAGCAAAATATCTTCCAGTTTCACTGGGGGGTCAAGTCTTGTTAGTAGCTTAAAGATATGGGGGGAAAGAGATTTGCTGATGACAACTATCAGGACACATGGCAAATGCCACCTTTCAACATTTATTTAAAGACTACAGGAAAGATCTTGAAAAGAAATACTTTCTCAGCTATAGAGTCTGTTAATGGTCTACTCCTTTTATGTAATGTAATAAGCTGCTGTCAGTTCTGCACACCTTGAGATAGGGCGTTATATAGATTATACAGGTATTTTCTTTCAGCCTACATAGGGAACTTGATCCTGCAAATACTTCTATGCTGATTTGAACACATAGGATAAACTCCTGCCTCCATCTTACTGAAGAGCAGTTTTAGGTGTGGATTACGCAGGTATTTTAATCAATTATTCTGAATTATTAATCTGTATCTTCTGTCAAGTATCCAAAAAGGTTTAAAGAGATCATTAGCATGGGATCAATAACATTTTCAGGGTAATTGGAGTGCAGCTTAAAGCATTAATAGTGACACAGGTAGTAGACATGATATTGCTTCATGGGCATTGTACTGCACATTACTGAGACACGTCTGTTATCTCTGCTCTTGCGCTTGGTGGACTCAAGGAATCTGAGGATAAGGTACTTGCTTGCTGTCAGAGATCATTACTGTCATGGCTTTGGGTACAAATGGTTACAACCCTACTATTTTCAAGATTGTAGTTTAGTTTATTTTACTTAATATTGAAGAAGCATTCCTTCTATATTTGTGAGTAACAAACGTCAGCAGAGAAAACTGTAGCTGCTTGAACATTCAAACAAATAGGAACAATGATCTGAAGTGTTACAAAAATTGTATCTGCTTTTTGAAAGCTCTTAATTTGACAACTTCATAAATCTAACTCTATTCATTTGGGAAAAGGCATTTGGACAAAACTTTAGGACGGTAAGGGGTGCCTAAATATTAGGTATTATTGCAACATTTATTGTTCATATTTGCAATAAAACTCAAATTTTAAGACTAACAAATATCCGGTTTAGATGTCAAACCTGTGAGATTTTAAAAGATTTGGCTTCAGAGCTGCTGCTTAGAGCTTCAAACTCTTGGCCACAGTTTCCTCCCAACCCTGAATTTCAGTTGTATCAACAATATATGATAACTCTTGCAGCAGCTTCAGAGAGAAAGCCACAACCTAAAGAATTTCATGATTCTGAATCATAGCAAATAATTTGCAAAGTTGAAAGATGAATCCATATCCTTCATCAGTTATAATCATAGTCTTCATTTTGAAGCTATCTCCAGTGCCAAAAAGATGTTGTGCTTCTTTCCAGACATGGGAAAAGGTAATAATTTGCCCGGAAAGCATACAGCATGCAGAGAAAAGACAGATATGGGATGGGGGGGAACACAGCGCACCAACAAAGTGGTTGGGACAAGTATAGACTCATGACATAACAGCTGTATCTTTGTTGTGAAAAGTGTAAATCCCCCCTTCTCAGTCCCTACTTTTTATTCACTATCATCTCTCCCAGTCAGTTCCCTTCTATCACGTTATGGCTCTCACATCTCATTTTCTGATACACAGCCTACAATCCACTCAAAAGCAGAAGTGACTGACAGGGTAAATAAAGGAATAATCTGAATGCATGCATTGGTCACCTAGTTTCTTGGAGATGTTCCAGTGCATTTTCTTTCAGGATACATTTCAGATGTTTATTCAATAAAGTTTTAAAAACTACTTCCTCATATTATGGATGTCTTTTTAACCATTTAAACCAGGTTAAAATGATTTAAACCTCTAAACCATTTTTGGGATGGATTTAGAGTTTACAAGGGTTGTTGCTGGTTGATGTTTCCAACTCCAGTGTCTCCAGTGAATTTACTTTTTGTGATTACTTCTACTTTCCATATAAAACTCACAGAATTTCCTAATGCTTCTTGTCAACAAATTGATTAGCTAGGATGGCATTATGACACAAACAGAAAGAAATGTGAAGTTAGTGTTAATACCATGTAGGATTTTAATGAGTGCTTTAGATTATTTTCCATTTAGGAATGGATAATTCATGCATTAACATTTGAATTTTAGCTCATGAACAGTCAGGAGTTTCTGCATGAAGTGTATTCAAGGGTTTGGAATCAAATTAGCAATGTTATCCACTTACTTATTCTGTGATGTTAATGAGTCATTCTGAGAAAGCGACATTTCTGCATTTTGCATATTTACGATTCATTCTACAAGATTCACTGCAGCAATAAGTAAAGAACAATCTTGATCATTCCAGAGACACAGAGATTAAAAATCTTGGGATAACTGACAATTCAGATAACCAAAAGAATGGAAGAATGGTTTTGCAGACTTCAAAGTCTGTAGTCTGTAGTAGTCATTTATTCTGACTACACTTACAGTCTTTAGATGGATGAGCTTTATTCCTGACCTGTGGTTTCCTTCGGCTCACATATTCTTTTTTTCCTAACTGCAGCTCTGTACCACTTTTTTAATCCTTCTCTGAAGAATTGTTTACCCTCATTATGAACTCCTCACTTGCTTCCCCTCCTCCGTGATTGTAAAAGTTTCCAGTCTTTAAAATCCAGCTAATATCTGCTGGTATCCTCATACATGTGCCCAAGATCAAATTTGGCAGTAAGATCATTTGGCTCCTCATATCCCCTATCTGTACTGTCTTCTTTCCTTTCTTTGCCAAGGAGTGGTCTCTATCTGCTTTTTGACTATTTTGTACCATTCTCCTGCCTTCACTTACTCTTTTCCACTGTACCAAAGTGTCAAGTTGATTAATTCTGGCTGATTTATACTCATCTCGTCTCATATGCCTACACTCACTCCACATCACTGATTAATCCAGTTCCCTGCCATTCACTTACTTTCTTTAATCTCCTTTTCAATATGCTGTATAGTGACTTTCCTACTCACATCCTTAACCTTATCTTTACTTAACAGTGTTCCTTTATGGGCCTGAAACTGAGACCCTTCTCTTTGGAGTTGCTGCCCTGAGTAGTGCTCCTCTCCCTTTCACATCCACACTCCTTCCCCCACCCAGCCCCCTGGGCTTTCCTTTCACTACTCCCTGCACAGTCCATCCCATTTTCTGTTTGCTCTTCCGTGATTCATTTATTGACCCCATAGACAACTATGACTACCTCTCTAATCTTGGCGCTCTCTCTGACACAATTTGAATTTTTTTTTTATTAGTTTTTTGGTATTACTCTCTGGCTTTAACTGCTTGGAGAGTAAGAACATAAGGCATACGACCTAAGTGATGCATTTTCTCCTCTAGCTTATTTACCTAGTGACTAAGTAAGTGCTTATCACAAGAAAATTGAATTCACTGCCATACTGCTGTCTTCAGCTTTTCCTTATTCTTTAACTTCTTTTTCTCTTTATTAAATGTGGACTTTGGCAACAGTGAGTCCACTTTAATCTGTCTCAGCTTTTCCTTTTCTGTTTCTCAAAGAGCCTTCTTTTTACTTCTCACCTCTCTCTGTTCAGGTATCCCACCAGTTGTTTCTATCCAGCTTGCAATCTTCATTATTGTTACTTCTAAAAAATATACTATATACGTCCATCTTCAACACTTCCTTTCCTTCAGCTCTCTCCTTGATTTTTTCCAGTAAGTTTTAATTCTCTCCCAGGGCTAAGTATGTGTGAAATTTGGATAAAATTTTCTTTTAAAAAAATGATTCCTTTGAAAAAGAATGTGTTCATGTACTGTTTAATTTTCAACCTATAGATTATTTTTCACTGAGTCTTCAGTTTCACCTTCTCTCTTTACCAGCACTAGCTACCCCCACATAATTTTCTACTGCCCTCTTGGCAGACTCTTAAATCTGTTTTGCTACCTCTTTCCTTTGGACTCAGCTACTTTAGTATCTGGTTTCTACTTTCTCTTTCATATTTGTATTCAAAAAACATAAAAAAAAAAGTTAAGAAAATGAAAGGCAAGGGAGGAAGAAAGAAAAGAAAGNTCTGCCATGGCATCTTTTTCCTTTTTCTGCCTTTATCCAATCTGCTTATGAACTATTTCTTTGGGGTTTCTTATTGCTCAAGATAATATGACCAAAGCAAGCAATCTTAGGACTACACAGATTACCAAAAATTAGTCTATACTTACACAATGCTTCAGGCATTTAATATGTTATTTTGAACATAAGGTGCCATGCAAATAAGTATTCATCAGCATATACAGACATAAAGAGTTATATATATATAGCTATGTGCAGTGCATGCTAGTTCTGAACCACTAAGCTGCTGAAAACATGATACAGCCACTGACTTGAACAGGACCAAAATTCCTGGAGATTGTGCAAGGCCATGGAGTTCAGCTGGATGAAACAAGAAAAAATCACTCCTAGGGAAGCATTATGTCCCAATTACCTTAGTCCCGCGGAGCTGTGCGGCCTTGGGGAAGACAGATGGTTCTGTTCTTCAAATGTCAGTTAAAGTTGAACATGACCCTGATTGGAATAATGGCATTTCTAGTTAGAGAAGGTATATTCTACGTCATTTGCAGGATTAGGCAGAGAACAGGATGTTCATTATATAAAAGCAATGAAAGGTACAAAACAGTACAACTAATTATCTGAGTTGCTCCAACATTTGTATTGCAGAGAATCCAAGGATTCAGTTGTTTTAATTACACCTCTTGGTCAAACTGTAATAGAATAAGCATTTGGTCATTTTTCTGTAACCATGACTTCAATTTTGTTTTCATCCACGAATGTGTAGAGGGACAACCATACCACATGAAAGCCTGCACAGTGATTTAGGATTCTACCCTTTTTTTTTTTTTTTTCTGTCACTAATACTTTCCATATTCTCTCAGCTAGTATTCCAGCCTTGAGACTTTCTTTCTCTTCCATGTCGGTACAATCTCATTGGAGATGACTTAAAAAACCTTTATTCTTTTTTTTTTTTCCCAACTATAAAGACTTATACAGTATGATTTTATTTTATTTTATTCTATATACTGGAGGCTGTTATGGTCTCAAGAAATGTGAGTTTTGTTGCCTACGTTGTCCTAGATTTTCAGAATGACTTGTAAAGATCCCATTGGACTTTCAATTCTCAACCTGTAAAATGAGAAAATTTGCAATTTCCAATTTAAAGAGGGTAGTGAATGCAGAGAACAAAAGCAGTGGGACATAGATATTTTCTAGGGATAGAGCTGTGCAAATATCTAAATGATCATAAAGAAGTTTCAATTCAATTTATTCGGCTTTTCAGTATGAGGAAGTTCTCTTTCTCCAATTTTTTGTTAGTCCTTTGCTTCATGTAGGAGGATCTTTTATGTCTACAGTCTTTAACAAATGCCGTGTTCGCTTCTAAATACATGACTTGTTTTATTTTCGTTCTCACATAAAACAGAGAGAATGAAAGAAATAGTTACCTCTTCAATAATGTATTTCAGTTTACCTTTATATTTTCAAAGGTCTTTGCTGTGAATATGTAGAGGTGCAATATTTCTGTCTTATAAGGAGTGGAAACTAAAGTTCTTCTGTCCTCTTCACATTCAAACATTACGCAGGAATAATATGCTCATCAAATTTGAGATATGCTGTCAGGGTCAACATCCTGCAGCAGCATTGCTGAAGGCAATGTCTGGGTTTCCTTTCATGAAGGCACAAGAGAAGGAAATGAAATGAAACATCCATTATCTGTTCTACACCTGGAGGCTCACTGCTCCATAGAGCTTGAAGAGCTTCAGCTTCATCTTTTTACAGTAAACACAAGTATAATGAATGGCTTTTTTTTTTTTTTTGTATGTTTTGCCCTTACAGGAAGACAGCTTAGGAAAAGAAATCTTATTGTCTAAAGCCCAAGGACAACATAAAACCTTTTCTGGACTGAAGCTATTTAATTACTTACCGTCTATCAGACAAGCTGCTGTTCTGCACTTAGCATCATGCTTCATTGTCTGACAGTACAGCTGGCTGGAGGCTGAAAATGAAAATCATTTTCCTTTGCTCAATTTCCTTGTAAACAGCAAAAGAATGGTGTTGATACGCCAGACTTCATTGGAAAAGTGCATGCCAACATGCGAAATCTGTCTCCAGTGGTTTAAAAAAGAGGAATGTTATTTGTCTCTGATGGAGCTAAATCAGGACACCTTTAACTTACGCTTCATTTAGTCATTTCTATGATAGACTACCATTGATCTATGTACTGTCAATCATGAACAACAGAGAACATTAAGGCAAAAATAGGGAAATGGTCTTGCATTATAAAACCGCTTAGGAGAGCTAAGTGAGCTATTAATAATAGGCAATTTATTCAGTCCAACAAAATACAAAAACAGATTTTTCAGCATTGGCCTATTTCTGCTGCCATAGATATTAATAACAATTTTACACTATTTGTAAGTCTATGTCTGGCTTTGTAATGTACACCAATGTTAAAATTTAGAATTGAGAAAGCACTTTTGCATTTTTTGAACAATTTTTAAAATTTTGCTTTAAGTTTATTTGCAAATAAGCAGAGAGATAGCAGTTTTACTAATTCATTTGTAATTCAGGTTATTTTTAGGAATAGTTAATGCAAATATATTTCATAGTTCTATTTCTGACACGTTTTTTGACTCTCAGTATTTAGGTGACTTCAGAGTGACCAGAGTGAACACTGGAACCAGTGTTTCGTTTTCATTAGCTTTAAGTTGCACAAACAGCATAAAAGCAAATCAGTGTGTACATTTTGCAGTAGAATTCATGCTGCTTTGGTAAGTATTATGTTTTACTAGTGTTTGTTATGCTGTTTATGATTTTAGGGTCTAGACTTGCTTCCTTTGAAGTCAAATGTGAAAGTCTTTTTTCTTGCAAAGTAAGTTGTACTGTACCAATAAATCAGTGTACTTTCTCTGCATAGACTTGAATTTATAAAGATCTCTTACTTAATCAAAAAAAAATCATCAACTAACTAGCATAAGTTTGTTTAGCAACTGATGTAGTATAGGTTTGGTTGGTGAAGACACATTTGCAAAGCTGTTACAGAACAGCTTTTAGGGACAGACTAAAGCGCACTGCTCCGTGCATTTCTTCAGATGGTTATTCAATGTACTGTACTGCAGTTGTTGTGCTGACTAAAGGCTTATATACAGTCTATAGGGTGCACTCTACAATGCTGTGGTCAAACCTACTGGTCCCTCTGGGGTGCTTATGTTGAAGAGCTAAGAAAGTTTTCACAAAAAACAACTATTTCCAGAGAAATTGATGACTTATTCACAGACTTCATTTAATAAACAAGTAAGTACCTTCATAAATATTCATAAATATTTGAGTAATGCCAAGAACAATCCAAGAAGGAAAGGGAATGTCTAGAGAAACGATTTTAATAACTGTACAGTTCAAATGTACAGCAAGTTCTGCATATATCAAGCAGCTCGATATTTGCATGGCTCTTTTACTGGGTAACAGATCTATAGCTGAAATGTCACATCTTCAGATTTAATAAAAACCACAGCATGGACACTCTATCATTTCAAACTTGATGTAGCTGAAATCCACAAGTATTTCCAAAGATTTGCAGTAGTTCTCTTGTCTTTAATGGGGAATGGATTTAGGAAGAAAGCATGCCCATGCATTTTGAAAGATGAGCTCTTATTCAAAACTGCTGGACTATTAGGATCAGATGCTCCAGCTTCCTGTATGTATGCCAGATCAGAATCACAATTTCACTGTGAAGCACAAGAATCTCTGCAGTCATCCTGCTGACACTCCTTATCCACAACAGGAAGGAATCTGTAGTGCTGCGAGGGAACACTGAAGTCTGACTTTCTTGATATCTGTGTGTTTAGGAAGTCTTTCATTATTGGTGGTGCATCAGCATAAAGTCCAAACGAAAATGTTTCCAGAAGACGAACCTGAATACAACTCAGCATATAAAGAGAATGCAGGGGTACCTAAAAATGTTCTAAAGAACATTTCTGATCTGTTGCCACTTGTACTGGTATGAGACTGTTTTATGGAACCATCTGATTGAATCTACCACCTGTTAAGCTGCGTTCATAAGAGTAAGCGAATAGTGAAAGATGACTAAACTGATTATATCTGCAGAATGTCCATTAAAAGCTTGTGTGAATTCTGCTTAAAGAAAGACTTAAATCCTTTCAGTGAGGCATTTTTATATCTAGTTTAAAAGTGAAAAAACTATCATATATTAAAGACTTGTCTTTGCCACAAAATAACTCATGTATTCTCTTAATTTGAATTCCATCCACAAACAAAGCCCTTCCATTGAGTGTGGAAATATGCTTTCACACAAGTTAACTGGCCCATTGGGAGGTATAGGCTACAGCTCAAGTTAGCAGGGTAGCTGGATGCTGCTAATCCGTTCACTATTTACAGTGTCTTTTTGCAGCTGTGGCTTCTCTTGTTCCAGCTAAGCTAACTTAAGAGGCATTAAACTCAAATATAACACTTTTGGATTTACTAGGAGCAGAGGTGGAGAAAGGGGATGAAGCTCCTCAGTTTGACACATACTGTAGCCGGAAGAGGTGCTGGCACTCAATGAGGCGTCCCTTCTCCACCTCATGTCACAGCTTCTTTGAAAAATATACATAATTCTTCCAAACCACTTTCCAAGCTGCTGCGGCTGTATTGGCTGTGGATTGACTCAGTTGCCCCCATGCAGGCATCAGGCATTTAAAATGCCCAGGGTATCTGTGACAGCCACAGGGACATGGAACCAACCAGAGAATGGTGGATATTACCAAGGGCCTGAGACACTCATGCTCTTTGGGGTGGAAGCTAAAGGTGAGGCGGGGACCCTTAGGGCATCTCAAGCGGCACCTGGTGCCTGCATCTGTACAGCTGAACCAAGATCTAGATTTCTGTTGGTGATAACAGGAGTATAGATGCTTCAGTGTAGATAGTCAGGTATTGACATTCTGATCTGCAGCCAACTCCTACCCAGGTGGAGGTATCTCTTTCATTTGTTTCAGCAAGATTTCATAGAATGGTTCAGGTTGGAAGGGACCTTAGAGATCATCTTGTTCCAAACCCCCTGCCATGGGCAAGGACACCTCCCACTAGACCAGGTTGCCCAAAGCCCCATCCAGCCTGACCTTGAATACTTTCAGCGGTGGGGCATCCACAACTTCTCTGGGCAACCTGTTCCAGTGTCTCACCACCCTCACAGTGAAGAGTTTCCTCCTTATAGCTAGTCTAAATCTGCCCTCTTTCAGTTTATATCCATTACCCCTTGTCTTGTCATTATCGATCCTTGTAAAAAGCCCCTCCCCAGCTTTCCTGTAGGCCCCCTGCACGTACTGGACGGCTGCTACAAGGTCCCCCCATAGCCTTCTCTTCTCCAGGCTGAAGAGTCCTAACTCTCTCAGCTTGTCTATTTGCTGGAGCCTGTTTGTCATCTCTAAGATGTCTGAACAGATAGGTTAGCACTTTTAAAGACAGAATAAGGTAAGAATTACAGTGATAATACAATTTTATTATACCATGCTTTAATATTAGAGCATTTACGTTATTTATATGCATTATATATATATTATTTTACATTATTGCATTTACATTATTATTCATAAGCATTGAATGCCAGAGGATTGCTGAGTCTGGATCACCTGAATAATGCAGGCATTGGAGTGGTAGTTTCTGCAGCAGACAGAGTCCTTATTGCTGCAGCATGGCAACCACTGCTGTAGGGAGGTCTGAAGACTCATGAGTCCTTATAAGTAATATCAACGATGCTTCTACTTTAAGTATACACCATAACATCCACAAATGGTACTATTTGCCCATTATACCTCAGTCCAGTGTGACTGCCTAGTGTCACCGCAGGAGCAAATTCTCTTGTGCAGGTGTTGGTGGCTGAGTATACATGGCGGTTTGAGTCATTATTGTTCCCAGTCTGATCCTTCTGCTGGGCTGGCATCCCTCTTGGAACTTAGCTCCTTCAGGGCACAGTTCAGTATATCATGTCACCTGGTTTCAAAATTACTTTTGTTTTGAAGTAGTTTTGCAACAGGTAGGACTGACGTACTTGTGTACGGAGGCTCCACAAGTTTTGAGGTTGGCCTAACTCCATTTTGCGGCTTAAGCTACAAGGAAATGTTTCACATTTAAGGTTCAAGAGAAATTACAAAGGTTTGAATGAAGTTTCAATTCCAACAGAAGGCACAAGTGTATGAAAACCACAAAAAGACTGTGAGTGGTCTCTCAGTGACAACCTCATTTTCCCTGGAAATGCCTTGAAAACAACAACCATGGAAGTCTCCGAGCATGTGTAACAACTGTGGAGTTACAGCAGACACAGACTTGCAGACAACCCAGCAGACACAATAATTTAACAATTCACTGATGATTTGCAAATGTAGGATAAATTCACAGCAAGTCTGATTCCAGGATTTGTAGTTCAAATGAAACATTTCATACATCTCTAGGAAGTGCCCCTACTAATGAAAAAAGAGTGAGGCATTAGGAAGGCAGTATAAAGAAAGTTATAAACTTCAATTAAAATAATATGGCATGAAAGTCTAAAAAGAGATTTTCTTGCTTGGCTGAAAAAGAGTTTGGAAATCATGTTACAATGCAGTGGAGAGAGACTGAATAGCTTTTCTGAAATGATTTCTTTGTGACTGTTAATTATTAGCTGTGAGAACATTATTTCTGTTGTCGAATGGATGCAGGCTCACTCTGTGTTGTATATGGTGGAAAAGGACAAAAAGATAGAAGTTCTTTTTTTTTCCAGAAAAAAAATAGGGCATCTTCTTAGTTGGCCATATGGCAGATGTAGAGGAACAAATGAATTCTTGAAAAACAGCGTACAACAGAAAACAAAACTGTATTTGCTTGTTCACTTCTGATTTTTGATCTTGGAGCCATGGAGAGTAAAGAGAAAGTTAGAGAAGCATGGGGAAATGAAAATGATGGTGATAGATATTTATATTCATGCAAACTGAAGTAGGTTTTGTTCTCCAAGGAAAAGCTTAGAAATAAAGATAATTATGGACATAGTTATCACCTAATGTCTGATTACAGACTAAAGGAAGAGTAAAAGCCACATACCATTGCAAATAGTAGCAAATTCTCATTTAGCTTAATCGGTAAAGATCTCTGAATCTCAGATTAAGTGTTCTGGGCTCTTTTCCCATTTTTTTCCTTGCTGACAATGTCTCATTTAGGAAAAAGGGGCCATTTTCAATTCTTTCAAGAACTGAGTGACACTGAATTGCTTAGAAGAAACTCTCTTCAGCTCTTCTTGTTTAGAAAGGCAGTGATCATCATGATATAGGCTGCCAATACTCACTAAAAAGAGAAGAATATGAGGGATTCCTTTGGACAAAAGGGTGTAGTTGCCATCTAGCAAAGAAATAATTATCAATAAATTATTTCCAAACTGCTTGATTAATAATCATTTAACTGGTAGACAGCAGCAGAACTGGGCAGGCTAGTGCTAGTTGTGACATCCAAGAAGATAAATGAGCTACAATATTTAGATTAAACAAAAAAAGGACCATTATAATAATTTACACAGTGAGCAAAGTACCGCATTTTCTAGCTAATGCCAAAACTTAGTTTCACAATGAACTGTCTGTGGAAAGTTAAAAATATAATTTAGCATATCTGAATAAATTATTTTTCACTACATATTTAAAACAGAGGAACACATGGCATAGATTATAGCCCCAAATGCTTGAAGATTCTTGGATTGGAGGCTGCCTGGCAACTTTTGTACCAGCTGGAAGAGCTAGGACCCAGCTGGCTTGGCAGTAGCCACCATACTATGCCTGGGCTGGCAGATGGCCATCTGACACTCTTGAGGGGCCATGTTTTTCCTTTCTACATGTCTGCAGCACTGACAGTCCAAGAACACATTTAGGACTGGGCAAATAATTCCCAGGAATGTCAATCACACTGACATATGACAGTGCAGAATGAGAGATGTGAAGGACTGTTGTCCCTGGAAGAGGCTGAATGACAGCACTGGTGGAGGCCTGAGAGCAGGTTTTCGGGACAATTAAGCATTGAAGTTCGGAATTCTGCATTGTGAAGTGGATGAGAATATAAAGGCTGGTATCTTTTGCATTTTTGTGAATCCTTGTTCACATTAATATATGATGCAGGCAAAGGAAAAATAATAATGAATGTTTTGATTAGTGTTTCTATATATAGCATACATAATAGTGTTTTTATTGCCTTTAATCTAAACATTACAGGACTATTAACACATTGAAATTAAGCTGTTGGTACTGATTCCGTCAAGTCACAAAAATGGATGTGGTAGAGATCTGACTGGAACAAACTCAAGTTGCCCAAGCAGAGTGGAATGAAGGCTGCACCCAGCTACAGGTAGAGAAGGCCACCAGCTACACTGAAAAACAGCCACATTGCCTCTTGTGATCATTTCCAGCAGAAAGAGGGAAGGCCCTAAATTAGGAAAATGGGCACTTCTGGGAGCCGGGGTCAAGCAGAGGCCTAGGTATAAACAGAAAAAAGACCCCAGATAGATAATTCTGTCAAAAGCATAAGAGCAGGAGGCAGGGAGTGTTTCCTTCAGGCACTGGAATGGGCTCCCAAGAGGTGTCGAGAAATATCTTTAAGGGACATAATGATATTAAGGGACATGGTTTAATGGTTTAGTGAGCAATATAGGTGGTAGGTGGATGGTTGGACTAGATGATATATGTGTCTATTTATTAGCCCTTTCTTCTCTCTGCTTTCACAACAATTTTAGAAATGTTAAGCCATTTTCAACCAAAATAGACAGAGAGGGAAAGACATCTCCATGGTATTGAATTCAGACATACTTCACGGCAATAGGCTGCCATGCACAGATGACAGCCAGGATAACGGTAGAGCAGTTGGTCACCCTTCGCTGGATGAAGAGAGATCACCAACAAAACACATCTGTGTGAAAAAATGCATTATTTATTCTACATCTAGAAGAGTCTCTAGTGTTTTTGTTCTGTGTGCACCTATGCCAAACACAACAAAACGCCCATCCCTCCCAGCATCTTGCTAAGGCTGAACACTGTCTTCCCAGGAATGACTCAGAGTGATGCAAGCTTGGGACCCGTGGGCTTCATCCCTTCCCTGATTATGTCCCAGCACACGTGCTGTGGCACCGTTCTGGTAGCCATCTCCTTCTGCCTTCCTTTCCTCACTGTGCAGCACATCCACCAGCGGCTGGAGCTGGTTGTTTTTCATGAGACTACATAGGAGCTGGTGAAGCAATGAATGGTCCTGCAGTCAACATAGATTTAATTCCACCCAGTGGAGTTGTGTCAGGAAACCTCCACACGCAACTTCTCACACGGGCTACGGCCTCTTTTGCAGGACCCATCTGCAGCACATTCTTCTTCTAGAGGAACCACAGATCACTGAAAAGGAGAGCTCTTCAGCTAATGCTCTCTGTTTGAAGGTTTTTGTGGTGTGGTTGCTGGAGGGGGTGCTTTCATTTTCATGGGGAGTGCCATTAGAGCTCATATTCCCCTCCCACAAACTCCAAACCGACAGCTGGGGGAGGAACAGGAGTTTCCCTTCTATGCATGCTAACATAAGCGATAAGGCTGGAGCCTCCTCATCTCAGAGAACCTCCACTGAAGTCATTGAAACTCTCCTTACTCGTGGGAGTGAAAGACCCGTTCAATACCTTCAGGCCAGGGCATACACAGTGCGCACAGTCCAAAGCACAACATCTCAGCCACCACCTCCCACAGTAGGGAGAATTTTTTCTCCTCTGTTTATGTGCGAGCATGTCCACCCCAAAATCTAGAGGGCGGATTCATTAAATTGACAATAAAATACTTTCTCAAGGATGAGTAAGCAATTATTTTCAGACACTGAAATGCTATTTTTTTTGAATTGGACTTATGGACTTATTTTCCTTCGACTTTCAATGAGATTTAAGTGCCTGTTGCTCTAAAAACAAATCGTTGGCTTCCAAATCACTTAGTCACTGTTGAAAATTGTATCCTGTCTGCTGGGGAATCTGACTTCAGAGTCTTTCACTTACAGATGTTCATATTAACCAAATATTTCTCACATATTTAAGACTTTTTTTTTGCAGAAGACCTCTAAAACTGTAACGCAGAATGAGCAAGTACATCAGTCCCTTTGTTAAGAAGATGAACATGGGCTTCAGCTCTGATAAGCATACCATAGACACCTTGGAAAATTAAGGGCTTACCATCAGGGGAGAGTTTTGTAGCACTGAAACCCTAGAGCCTTGTTATTACATGCCTTTGCCTGTGGCAGCAAGGCCACATAAAGATAGAATTTGCCAGCATGGGTGCTGCTGTGAGCTCAGATGTTCAAACGGCTTGTGATGACCACAGCTGGCTTGTATTCTGCCGTGAGGCATGCAGGTATGTTTTTTGTGGCAAACTAGTTTGCTCAAGTGCCTAAAGTTATAGAGTACAGAAATATGTTTACTTTCCTACATTTTTAAAGCAATACATTGAGTTGCGCTGACTTCGTACCAGTGAAGTACTCCTCACTAATGTGGAAGCAGTCCTGATTTGCCTCTGTGTGATCACAGAGTTAGGTTTTATCTTTGAGTAAGGGCAGTATCTTAATATCCACCACATGGATCGGTCACACTTTCCCATGTTAGCTCAGGCATATCACACCATGCTCATAATGAAGTCAAAGAGTTGCCTTGGAATTCAATAAAAAAAGAAAGGGATTGGGCACTATGTAAAATAAATAGAAATGCAAGCTTCTTTAACTCCCACTGCATTGCATCATAATTAAAATATTTTCTTTTAAAATTGGAAGTTATAACAGTAACAAATACCTTTCATCTGTGATTCATTGGTTTCTCCTCTCATGTTACTTCTGAATTACAGAGATGTGAAAGAAGAATTAGGCCTTGATATTTGAAATTACTACGAAGTCTCAAACACAGAAAAATCTGATCTTTTCCTAATGATGTTGAAGTGCAGGGGGTCTGCTGTGCTACTTTCTTCTTCATTTTTATAACCAAGTTACTCTGTATATTGTTACTTCTATATATTTATGAGCATTTAACTATTTTTATCAAATTGTGGATTCTGAGCCCCAGAGAGACCCTGAAAGGGTCCATCAGGGCAATGAGCAGCAGTCAGGAGCATCCTTGTCCCTTCAACGTCATCAGTAAGAAGAGACAGTATTTACAGGAGAATATTTGCAACAGACAGGGAACTGCTGCCTGCGTTAATTGTGTATTTTCCCCAATTCCTTCAACCATGGGATTTCAGTGTGAACACTTTCTGCCAGTGATTATTTGCTTTTCTCACTTTTCCAGCCCAGTAGACCAGAGCTACTGCTGATCCAGGAGCAGAAGACAGACAGATAAGCAAGGAAGGGAATTCAGAGATACAACTGGAAGACTTTTCTATGTAGCAAAACAAATCAAGGCCCTAAAGAAAAGAGATTTCAGAGAGCTTTTAACTAGTGATGCCCCAGAGAACAGTTATCTGCATTTTCAGCTATGCAAATACCCTTGAAAGCATGGCCTTGCACCCAGAGCAGAAGGTCTTGTTTGAATAAGTTGGCAGGCCATTGAGGCAATGAAGCTCTTAACACAGATCAAAAACTGGTTTGAGTCACACATGCTTTAGAAATAGGGGATGAAGTCTTATAGCCAAGCTCATGTCCTATTTTTTTTTTTTCCTGACAGAATTTCATGAGTAAAATAGTAGATTTCTTTACATGGATTGATTATTTAGGAACTTATATTCCCTTGGCTCCACTACTTGACAGATTGAATGAATCCTACTACAAAGATCCTTATCCAGTATTATCTGCCTGTCAGATAAATGGCTTGATTAAAGTCGTATTATTTTCAATTCCCTTCCCATAGGCAGCTGATTATTTGCTGTCCATATTTTCTGTTTCCAAGCTCTGGAGCCATTTTATTTACAGCTGAATTCTGCTGTACTGCTCACAGTCCAGGCTAATTGTTTCTACAGACAGCACACTCTGCTTCCACTTGTGGGTTTTTGAAATAGCAAAAGAAAGTTTAAAAAAAACAGCAAAATACTTAGTGATACTAATATTTGAGCAAGCTCCCATTCATGTTAAGATTTATGAAAGTTTTTGTGATTCATAAATCTGCCTTATAGATGCTCCTGGTATTCCATGCTCATGAGTAAATCTAATGCCTTTAAAACATAACAATTACAACGTTGATTTACATTTCTGCGGAGAGGTTCTTGTAACATTTTCTATGCAGATAGGAGCTCCTAACACAGATATCTAAAGTGACTTTAATGCACTAATGCACTACAATAACAAGATCAAAAGAGTTTGTACCATAATTTGACCATCACCATTTAAAATACAGTCTAAATAAATACAGGGGGCAGAGCTAGAGCAGCATAAATAATTTCTTGAAAGGTAGGCTTATATGATTGACACATCCCTTTCACAGAAAAGTAGAGGGGTATATGACTAATTTTTCAAAGCCTGCAGAGATAAAATTATTTGGATGTGCTGCTAAGCAAAATTTTATTAATAGTCTGATTCCTTTTGCCACAGCCACAGGAAAACTAGTATTCCCTGAAAAAATCAGTTTCTTTTCTGATTGTTAATTCTCATTCAAATAAAGGTTAAGAATGAACTAGCAAAGCAGCCCTTGGTTAAATTTCTTTTTCCATCTAAGATTTAGCATGGCTTTATGGACTTGATGCCGGCATGTTTGTCAAACCAAAATTCCTTCCCTGTATAGAAAAGAGAAAGAGCAGTGACTGCAAGAAGGCTAGCACGATCTCTGCTCGTCTGAGTTTAGGTAGACTGAAAGTGTCTCATTCCAATATGAGCTCTAAATACGTTTCATGTTTGAATTGAGTGTGGAGAACATTGGGGCAGAGCTAGAGATGCCCTGTAAGGATGGTACTCCAAGGTTTTCAGATGAAGAGTAATCACTGAAACTAGTGATGTCTTCTGAAATAAATCCAGTAATTGTAGTGCAGGCTGAAATGACAATTTCTGGCACCAAAAATGGTATCTCGTGTATATGTGCTGAAATCCTTGGTGTGCCCCACTATCACAATGTGGTCAACATAACAAAACATAGGAATATTAGATGTTAGGCTGTCTCTGGATCTTCCACGGCTCGAGCAGAAACATCCTTTTTCTTAGGGCCCTCCAAGATGCAAATCATTTCAAGGACAGGAGGATGGTAAAGCAATACCTCCTACCTTGGACCTCTCACTATTTGCATTGGCTAGACACACACTGAAGTGGGCCTGACACCAGCCTAAGGATGGATTACTCATGTTTCTTTCACTTGCCAAAGAGCTCCAGGAGCTGCTGTTTCTTACCATAAAATCAGTCCTACAAAGAAAATGGTGGATAGATATTCAAGAAGTCTTACACTTTCACAGAAATTAAAATGGTGGAAGGTCTCTGAGTCTACCTGTTGCCATTACAAGAGACTGGGGAACAATTCAGGGGTAGAGAAGCTCTCCTCAGTGGTATGTGGCATTTCATGTTTCCTTCACAGAGATAAACCAGCATTTTACCTTTTTCTTCCCACTAAAAAGGTGCCAGAGAGCTGACTTTTGAGCTCTGAATCGCCCAAGGTCACTGCATCTCCTCCACGCAAAACAACTTTTGGTTCTAGCACCTCTCCCTCCTATTATACTTTTTTCTTCTGTTTCAAGGTTTATCTTGAGTAGCCCAGTCACAGAGATTTCATTTTAACCACTTGACAGAACAGAAATGCAACCTTGTTGGCAAATCATAGATAGTAGGGGCCAGTGTAGTTAAGCAACAGATTTTATGCAGTTTGTGGTACAAATTGCCTGGCATGAGTCCTCTGTCCAGCCTGTAATTCATGAGGTGTAACTATTGTATAAGAAACAGCAAGACAAAGAATGAAAATCAAGATCATTCGGCAGTAACATGGAGATTTATCTTTATAAGCGTAGGCTGTATGTACATTTAATTGTATGTTTACATGCACATTTAGCATATATGTACATACATATTAATAAATAAAAACGTATGTGCATGTGTACCTCCTGACCAAGCAAGTTAAGGAAGATTATCAGTGCACGAAGAAGAAAAAAAGACAGGACTAGAAAGAAAGGCAAGATCAACATGAAGGCCTTTGACTCTATTAAGAGAAGTTCCATAAGAAGCTTTATGACAGTTAGTACTTCGTATCTAATGAAAACTGTCTGAGAATGACATTGCTGGAAAGCCATTGAGGGAAGCCGGCCAGATATTAGGTAACTCAAGACTACTCAGGAAATCAAAACAAAGTTACAGGGCCATTAGCTCAGTGTTATGCTTTTGGCGGGAGAGAGGGCTGTGGAGAAGGGGCCTCCAGGCCTCCCATGTGTAGCTATTTTCCTGCCTCATCGGTTCCGGCAGGGACGTGTTATTTGGAGAGAGTGCTACGAGATAGCCCCACTTTCACAAGGAATTGGGACATTTTACCTCCCTTCCCCTCTGATCATGTCTATTACCTGCCCTAAGTTCATGTGGTGCCTCTTGTGTCAAGAACGGGCATGGCTGTGCCACTGCTGTCGCTGATGGGGGGGGGAGGGGAGTCACCTCTGTCTCTGCTCTTTTACCAGCCACTAGAGGGCACAGATGCTCAGGACTTGGGCTCACCTCCCCTCAAGAAACTCCCCCACAGGGGCCATCTCGCAGGCCAGGCACTTCCCTCCGGCTGCACGCTTAGCCTTCCATCCTCCCAGCTTCTCCTTCCATCTTTGGCCTCCCCTGAGACGTGCTTTTTCTGCTGGTACCCACTTAACATTTCCAAACAGCTGCACACATGAAGCTAATAAACTGTATTAAGGGACGGACTCACTGCTGGGAGCAGAACATTGGCTGCTTGGCTCTCACTGGGAACGATTTGCCAGCTGAGCTGAAATTGCAGCTCTGCTGGTTTTAAGGACACTGAGTCTGTAAACATCCCCAAATTCTTTTGGGGTTGAAAGCAGGCTAGCAAAACAGGGAGGAGTTTGTCCTTAAACCATTTGGTGTTTCACAGCTTTGCTACCTGGTGGCATTTCTCATCGCAGAGGTCCACACTTGGTGCAGCACAGAGCAAACAGTCTGTTCGCAGTCCCTGTGCTTTGCACAGTCAAAGTGCCACGCTGACTGCAAAAGACTAAAATGATGTGAACCAAGGGATTCTGACATTATTAGAAACAGTCATCTTAAAAAGCAGCTTTTCAGGCTGATTATTCAGGATATAGCGTATTTGCTAGTGCTAAGGTAAAGCTTCTGGTTTTCCCCTGGTGTTCTTACAGTATTCTGTTGAATTGAACTAAATAAAAATAAATCTTTAGGAACTCTAATATGAGAATCCAGAAATTTTGCAAAAATTACAAGTCTAATTCTGTCAATGTGAAGACAGATTATTTAAGAGAACTGAGAGACCTCCAGCAGCAGCAGAAATGTGTTACTGATATAAAAGGTTTTGGCTCAGTTTGAGGGACTGCAATTCCTGTTTTTCTCATTGAACTACCAAAGGCTCACCTACTTGGGTAGTTTACAATTCTACAAACTGTGTTGTTTTGATATAAATGTGGCTCCTAGTTTTGATGTGGCTGGCAATATGCAGGAGACTTACACGGCAGTAATATTTATGTGGTCACAACATAATTCTCAGGTATTTTGGTGGTCTCTTCACCGCCTTCCTCCTACTTTGTGCCGTTCCAGCTAGTTGCTTTAATTATAAATGTGTTGCTCCCTGCTAAACTACCAGTGACCTTGTCTGAGCTCACATGCCTCCCAAATTCACTGACCTCGCCAGCTCCTGAGGCCCTGACTGGGGAGCACCAGGGAGGTAGCCTGGGATGGGATCCAGGACGGGATGGTGCAGTTTGGAAATGGCTGATGGTAGGGGCCACAGGGCCTTAGTAAAAGAGCAGCATATTCCCAGTATTTTGGCACAGACAGTGTGATTTAATTATTCAATGTGAAATGCAATGGCTTTCTCTTACTTTGTGCTGTATGTATGTTCCTGCGTACATTGGGATCAAAGCCACTGTGCATGGCACAGGGGAGAGGATCACCTGCACTCAGAGCTAATCTTGGTGGAAATCCATACCACGTGGAAGCTGAGACTTGTTCTGAATGAAAAGCCAGATGTACCTCTGACTGTGAGAAAAGCAAGCCAGTTAGTGCAAAGCAATCACAACTGGAGAATGCCACTGAGACAAAATCTTGCACAGTAAGCCCTTCCATCTCTAATTCATGGCCACCTAAATCCTTTTGGAGTTTGGGATTTGAATGATTATTTGTGGCATACATCTTGTGAAGGCTCAGGGCCTCTCATTTACGCTGTGTACGACCTTTTGAATGATCATCCAACCAGGGTACCGAGCCCAAGAAGCTCAACGTGAAAATAAATGGCAGCAATCACTGCAAGTGAACCGTGCAAAGCTGGTTAAGAATCCTCTATACTGGCTTTAAACTGGAATTATTGTAACCAAAAGTCACCATGACACTGATATATCCCAGGCAAGGAGCCAGTTGAGCTTCCTAGTGGCCCTGGCAGTTGACTGTTGGAGTCCATACCTGGATGCTTTTGCTGCTTTTTGCATCTCTTGTTTAAATTACATTCTAATATGGCAGGACACAGAAAGGCAGTGAACATACTATGTACTTGAGAGCCTGCCATTTCTAGGTTGTATAAGGCATACTGCTATAATTTGATCAGGACATTTGCACAGTCTGATGCTGTCAGCCATCTCAAGACTTGGTATGCAAGACCGTTCCAAACTGGCAAACACAAGTAGGGGCTCCTGTTTTGAAACAGAGCAATTGCTTTGATTTATAGCTTTGGGAAAACTGAGTGAAATCATTTGAATTAGTTGGGAACTTTGTCTTTAAACGGTTGGGTTTTTTTGTTTTGTTTTGTTGTTTTTTTTTCTTTTTCCCCACTTCTTGAAAACCACTGATTTGTTGAAATCAAAATGCTTTGTGAAATGGGTGGGTTTGGGCAAACTTACAAAATCCATGCAGAGTTCTGAGGAAATCCTTCCTGCCAGGAAATCAGCTGCCATCAGAAAATTATTTGGTTTCTTGACAGTTCATTTGGATCATTGTCAAGGTTCACAGCTCCAGTGCAGAGTTATGCATAGACCGGGCTTCCTTAAAATATGGGGTTGGGTTAATACAACTATATGAGATCTCAGCCTCCAGCCTAGGGATATCATGGCTTCCAGGCTTCCTGGCACTGGATGAGGAAGTTGCAAGCTCAGGGAACTACTTTTCCCATACTCTGCAAATTTCAGCTCCCTGGTGGTCCTGGAGTTTCTCTTTGAAATATAGGAACACAATGGGTATCATTGTAAAATCCATGTGGACCAAGCTGCTGCTGTCAAACCTCCGTGGCTTCGTAGAAAAGGCATCTTTGCAGTCTATTGGCAAAACAAACAAACAAAATATAGATATACAAAATGATGATACTTTTGCTAAAGCCTGTTCTAGGGGTGATGTAGGACTCTGAAGTGGAAGTGTTGTTGCAGGAATGGTCTGTTCAGTGTTTGCCACAACAATGAGATCACTGTGTCTTCAGCAGAGATAGCCTTATGAAAAAGTCTTCTAAAGTTTGTAAATAGAATAAAGAGTCCATTTACAACTCTTCATGGGAAGAAGAACTAGGTTAAACAGCACAGGGTATGAAATTACCTCTGGGACAAGAGGCTTCTCTTTTTAGGGTTTAGATGGGACTCAAATGGTATAGTACAATCATGTTCCTTCTGGGGCTGAGCATTTCCCCCAGATCTTCTCAGGAGATGCATTACAAAGGATTTGCCTGCACAGCAAAATCACCCTATGATTTTATCAGGATCTGTCATCCCTACACTGGCAAGACTAGGTTGCAATAGCAGTAAAGATGATGCCATATAAGCTTTAGAAGAAGCGTTTAAGCAAAGTGTATTGCTAGTATTTCTAAAGCATTTGGACCCTTTTATTAGCATATGATAACATTCAGGGTGCTGCACTTTCCCGGCCATTGTCCTCCCTGCCAGGCAGATTACAGTAATTCAGGCACCTTTGTTTTGCTGAGCATAACTGCTCCTATTGAATGCTTTGTCCAATCGCAGGTACTTATCAAAAAAAGAAACGAGTTTGGACTCAAACTAATTGGCGTTATCTTGGGGAAAGTACGTAGACAAAAAGAAGCAAGTCCATGGAAGGGATGCTCGTGGGTCTTTGTCATGCCTTCTCAGCTATCAGAAGAGTTCGAGTGCCTTCAGCAACGCTGAATTATTTGTTGCCTAATTCCTGCTGAAATGCCTTTATTTTTCTTTGAGGTTGAAACTGCCTCTGATGATTTAGTAAAAAAATCAAAAAATTTTCTAAGTAGATGATCAACTGTATTTCCTGCTGAGTTTTCTTTGCTTCAGCTCTTCGTACAACCTTATGACATGTATAGTGATAATCTTTTTCCAGCTGACCTATATACAGCATAAAATGATTAATTTGATGACAGTATTTATGGCATAATATAAAAGTTGCATGGAGGAGCCAGGAATGGGGAAACACTTGGAAACAAGTCAAACACAGTCAGATTAAATATCTGAACATTCAGCTCAATCTTGCAGGCCTCATTCAAATGAAATTCCCCTTGGATGGCAATTTGGTCTGAGTGAAATTGTGAGATGAGAACCCTTAATCAGATTTCTGCAGGTTGGAATCATCTTTAACAGTTACTTTGTGTAAATGGAAAACCTTCACTATTGTAGGTGTAGAGACAGCCTTACTGAAGTCTGGCATCTGCAGATAAATCCTGCTTTGATATTTTCTTAGTATGCGGAATGGTTTGTAATTTTTCTCCTGTCTGAGGTTTCTTGGGACTGTGGAATAATCCAAAGTGGCATTATTAAATTCAGCTAAATTAGCCAAGCAGACACTCTTTTCCAGAGGTAACTGTGATTGATTCACAAGTAATTGCATTGGCAGGAACACTTAAAATCAGAGAAATCATATAAATGGAAACATTCCTTAAAATTACTATATTCCAACCTGTAGAGTGGGGCCTGGCATGATGAACTCTCAGACTTGAACCAAGTGTGTTATTGGCAATGTGAGAACTTGTTCCATGACCAGTGAAACTAATGAAGGTTGGCATCTCCTGGATTTGAGTCTTGTGATTGCTTTTTTTTAACGTGATGTCTGATGTCTTAAGGGATGGAGTATTTATTAAAAAAATGTTCTTCTATGTAAATTCTCTGATATCAAAAGGAGGATTGCTCCCAAAGTAGTACTGATAGTCTCTCCCCTATATGTATACCAATTTATGGAAGCCCATAAGGACTCATAGATTTTGAATCCTCTTCTCTGTTTTTAGACATGATTGAATTGGCTGACAAGGGGAATATATATTAGGAAGGTGACACAGATCATCATCACACCCCACTCCATGCCACATACATGCTACATAATTGTCTACATTGTGTTTCCTTAAGAAATTGTGCTAAAAATGCCTCCAGCTACAGACCATTCATTTGACTGTCATATTGATCAAGATAGTAGAAACCGTGAAAATGATTTGCTAGTGGTTAGCTAAAACTAAAGTGAAGATAGTCCTGAGAAATACCTTATTTAAATTTAAATTTCTACATGCAATTATAATCTATTTAAAATGTTAAAGGAAGGGCTATTGTCTTCGACAGTAATACAGTGCAGTACTGCTAACACTGCATGAGAAGACCTGAACTGAGATTTATCAGTGTTGTGTGCAGATATCAGTGTACACATGTATATTCCACTTGACTAGGAGCTAGTTATCATAACATCAATCTGCTACTGATTTCTAATTATTATATATATATATATTTAGCTATTTTATAAATTTGGTGATTTTATAAATGTATAGTCAGATCACACTAATGTTTTACACATCATCTGGGATGTTGTGAATAAAAAAACTTTTGCATATATTAACAGAGAACAAGCAATACTTGTGCTTAAATGAATGTATCAGTGTTAAATGATGAATTGCTACCTACAGTTGATACCACTATAGTTTCCCCCTTAGAATTTGTTGATTGGCAGAATCATAGTAATTTGGCAAAATAAATGTGAATGTATTTTGTAAGGTCTGTCACATCAGAACGCTCCATTTAATATTAAGGAACACACCAGTCTAATAACTAGTGCATAAATAAGAAAAGTTCAGCTCAGAATGTCTCCATCTTTACAATAGCTCTTCTAGCTGTTTAGCTGTGGCATTTGAACTTAAGATGGTTTAAATTAATTACCATGCTTTGTTAATTAAGTGTGACAGTATTTGTCTTAATTATCTCTGGAATGGGCTGGGGAGCTTAGACATTATTGAATAGAACACACTCAGACTCAAACTCGAACAGAAAGGAAATGTTTTTTTAATGAAGTGAAGAAGTTTGAAGCATAGCACTTTACCATGTGCTAAAGTGCAGTTGTCCACAGTTCTACCATGTCTGTGAGGTGCAGACATAGTACTCATCTTTGTCTTCTGTTGGTTCCCCTTTCTCTCAACAGACTGTTAAATGGTGTCCTATAATTGATGAACTTATGGTTTCACTGATCATATTTACATGAGAAATCTACAAAGACATATAATACCTGAAATAAGTGCATTCTTTTGGAAAGGATCTCACGTGTTAGCTCTAAAAAGGCAGGGAAGATGTTTCTTTATAACGACATATGAATACTGGATGCCCACCTGGTTGCTGAAGGACTTTCAGAATTAATTTCTTGTCTCAGTCTCATAGAAGCTATAAAGGGGACAAAACAGAATAGCTGAAACCAGATTGCTTCGCTACAAAGTGCTTGAAGACTTAGTGCCAAGACAGGAGAAAACGTACGCTCAACAGAGATCAAAAGAAACGCAGTAGCTTAGAAAGTGAACTCCTGCAACTGAGGCTGTAAAGTTGCTTGTGTGCTACACTCCTTTTGGTGTCTGAAAGAGGTGGGAGAACCATAAAGGGATGTAGAATGCTGTCTTTTTTAAAATGCTTTTTTTCTCTACATGGTTTAATCCTGTGGTTAAATTAAACAATATTTTGACTTTTGAAAATGTCTGCTATGTCTCTGGTTTTCACACAGATTCTCAGAAAGAAGGTGCAGCTGGTGTCTCAATTTGATCAAAGCTACTGAATTTACAGGACTCAGTCTAAGAACAGGAGATGTATTGGATTTCACCCCTACAAGGGTTTGTACCTCTCCTGACAGCTGCAGAAGGCAGGCAAAGGATGGTCTTTTGGGACAGCACTGTTACATTGACACACTGGTGACAAACAAAACCCATTATGTATGTTTTCTCACTGTCCATTTTTCTCAATTGAAAGTCATAGAATCATAGAATCATAGAATGGTTCAGGTTGGAAGAGACCTTAGAGATCATCTTGTTCCAAACCCCCTGCCATGGGCAAGGACACCTCCCACTAGACCAGGTTGCCCAAAGCCCCATCCAGCCTGGCTTTGAATACTTCCAGGGAGGGAGCATCAACGACTTCCCTGGGCAACCTGTTCCAGTGTCTCACCACCCTCACACTGAAGAATTTCCTCCTTATATCTAGTCTAAATCTACCCTCTTTCAGTTTATACCCATTATCCCTTGTCTTGTCATTATCGATCCTTGTAAAAAGCCCCTCCCCAGCTTTCCTGCAGGTCCCCTTCAGGTACTGGAAGACTGCCATAAGGTCCCCCCGCAGCCTTCTCTTCTCCAGGCTGAAAAGTCCTAACTCCCTCAGCCTGTCCTCGTAGGGGAGGTGCTCCAGCCCTCTGATCATCCTCATGGCCCTCCTCTGGACCCGCTCCAACAGCTCCACATCCTTCTTGTGTTGGGGGCCCCAGAACTGGACACAATACTCCAGGTGAGGTCTCACGAGAGCAGAGTAGAGGGGCAGAATCACCTCCCTTGACCTGCTGGCCATGCTTCTTTTGGTGCAGCCCAGGATGCGGTTGGCCTTCTGGGCTGCAAGCGCACACTGCCAGCTCATGTTGAGTTTCTCATCAACAGACACCTCCCAACAGATACCTCCAAAGTATTTGAATCTGTTTAGTGCTGGTGATATTTTCACGATAAGGAAAAGTTATTGGCATACAGTCGAAATGTAGAAGAAATGTAGAAGATCACTTCTTTCTTAAAGAAGTGGTAACCTCTTTGTACATATCTGAATTGATAGGTTATATATCTCGATATTCCTGAGCTTAATTTGTCCTGTCTTAACAAATTAGAGCAATAGTAACTATCCCTTTCTCTTCAGTAATAAGTATCTTCAATAATAATAACAAGTTCCTTGCCTCAGTTTTCCCTGGCAGCCAGACTTCTTGTGTTTCTCAGATCCATGAACCTTGTTGCATGTAACATTGTGTTAGATACTTCTAGTCTGGCAGCTGAATTCAACCCCTGCTAGTATTAAGTGAATTCTGAAAGGAAAAAAGGGGATTTAGTTGGTTTACATACTGGTAATTCCAACTTTTTTCACCTGTAAATCATAGCTTATGTTATCCCTGACATTGGATAACACAGTACAGCAATATCTTACTGAGGACTTTCAGCCTCTGTTGATGCATATTAGTCTATGTGAACCAATCTCTGTAGACTGAATTGAATGTTTGCACAGATGCAGGTGCTGGAAAGTTGCTGTCTATTAAAAATATATATTAATAGCTTCCATGAGCTCCCTCTGTGATACCATAGGTCATCAAAATATTTCCTTAGAACAAAAAATACTCATTTATTTTGTAAAGCACATCTTGATAGAAGCACTACCTCATCAAACTACTCTGCACCAGAGCAATATTTCACTGTCACATGTAAAACAGATGTTATGAATTAAGAAAATCTACCAAGTCTGAAAAGAAAGTATGAACAAAGCAACTACTCTATATTTGTATTTGGAGATAGTCAACATGGATAGAAATTCTTGTCTCTAAATTGGGGAGAAATGGATTTGATGGATAAATAAGGAATTGGCTGAATGGTCACACAAAAAGTTGCAGTCAACAGCTTGCTGTCCAGGTGGAAACTGGTGACAAGTGACATTCCTCGGGGATCTGTACTGGGACCAGTGCTGTTTAACATCTTTGCCGGTGCTTGTGTCAGGGCAGTCCCAGGTATCTGTACAGACTGGAAGAACTCATTGAGAGCAAGCCTGTTGAGAAGGACTTGCGGGTCCTGACGGACAAAAATCTTAACATGAGCCAGCAGTGTGTGCTTGCAGCCCCAAAGGTCAACTGTACCCTGGGCTGCATCAGAAGAAGGGTGGCCAGCAGAGAGAGGGAGGGATTGTCTCCCTCTGCTCTCTTGAGATACCACCTGGAGTAATGCGTTCAGCCCTAGGGTCTTCAGCACAAGAAGGACATAGGACTGTTGGAGCTGATGCAGAGGAGGGCTGTGAGGATGATCAGAGGGCTGGAGCACCTCTCCTATGAAGACAGGCTGAGAGAGTTGGGGTTATTTAGCCTAGAAAAGAGAAAGCTCAGGGGAGACCTTGTAGCCACATTCCATTAACTACAGTAGAGACAGGGAGAGACTTTATCACAAAGAGTAGTGACAGGACAAGGGGTAATGGTTTTAAGCTAGAGAAGTTAAGTTTAGATTAGTTATTATGATGAAATTCTTCACTATGAGGACGGTGAGGCACTGGAACATGTTGAGCTTGCCCCATTGCTGGAAGCGCTCAAGACCAGGTTGGGTGGGGCTTTGGGCAACTTGGTCTAGTGGAAGGTGTCCCTGCCCGTGGCAAGGGAGTTAGAGCTATATGATCATTAAGGTCCTTTCCAACCCAAACTGTTCTATGATTCTATGAAAGACCAGTTGACTAGCAGTAAAAGCCAAAGTGAGCTACCAAGCATTTAACATTGCTTCTTTCTTTCTCAGTAGCTGCAACTCAGTAACCCTATGTTTGGAGTAACCGCTTCTGAACACTTCATACATGCACTGAGGGCAAGACAAGCAGTATAGACTACACCAAAGTCATACCAGATGACATCGGGATGGATCAAACACTCATAGGTGAATTAAATCAATTAAATATATCCAGACACAAGAAATAAAGATCTTATTCAGCGCTTTGAATGATTTTCTGCTGACTTTACAGTGCTCTGGCTGCATCAGCACGCCTTCCTCATGTACGGGCAAATTATAACTTACATAAGTTCTCCAGAAAAGCAAACCAACTTCTTGTAATCAAAAATTTGAATTAACCTTTATGATCCATGTCTTGGATGCTTAAGCATGTGAGCAGCAATGCACATGGCCAACTTGAATGTAGTGAGACTTCTTGGTGTAGCCTCAACATCAGAGGAACATGGATGGTTGTGCTGAGTCCAGGTGGCCACTGGCCCTGTGTGCAAGATAGGTGCACACATGCATTTTGGCACCTAGTAGTTAAAATCTGGCAGAAGTAGTGGATCTGTGCAGTGTGAGTCCAGCTAGAGCTGGTTTTCCAGCCTCCCTTTAGCCTGGATGGCCAGGAGCTGACAGTATTGGCAAAGGCACTTTTGTGCTGATATAGCTAGTGCTTGCATTAACGTTTTTGCTGTTATGACATAAAAGCAATCAATTTTTTAGCTAAATCTTTATGTTGGTAGATGTGTAGTCCTGGTCAAATAAGGAGATACATATTTTAAATGGTATTTAAATCAGTTACTGTTAAAGTACCAGTGAAAGTGGCTAGTTGTCTTCATGGTTGACATTCATAGTTGTACTATGAACTTAAGGTTGGCAGAAGACATGGAAGTTAACAAAGAGAGGACACTTTTTTCTCTATCTTCCGTCTCCTTGAATTTTTGAAGTTCTAATGACTTCATCTCATTATCATTTTTAAAAATAGAAAGGAAACATATTTACAGGTTATTCATGTACACTCAGTGACGTATTCATGTCATTAAAAGAAAATACCAGTTATCTATTTTGACTTACAGGCTTTGACTCTGCAAAAAATGAAATCACTTAGACTCATTTTCTTTGTTTCTCTTATCTATTATGCAGTCAAGGAGAGCTTGTGTACTCAGAAGTCATTAAAACACACAATTACTAGATTTACATGGTTTGCTATGGCAATAAAAATGTATGAAAATGATGAATATAGTGCAGGAAAGTCACTGTGATCAAATCGCCTTAGCATTTCTAAAATGTGTACCTGCATGTGTTTTATTTGGTATATGCTGGAGATTGCCTGTTGCAAATTAATTTTATAGAAACCTAAGCAGCTGTACTTCAGAACTGCCAAAGACTGCTGTAAATGGCAATTTTCCAGCAATCCTACTAAGAAAGAATTGCAAAGTTTACCACAAACAGCTACGCTGAGGCAGACTCCAAGATTGAAATAAACTGGCTGTCAGTTTACCATAGGATTACTCATAAATGTATTGGATATTGGATTTTGAGTTGGTTTTGAAGTCAGGTTGTTTATCACTCCAAAGAGACATGTTAGAAATCATTCTATCAAAATTCATTACTGGAATTAATTTTAGGTTACTCCATCGCCTACAAGATTTGACATCTTTTGCCTTCCATAATATTTATTCTAGTTCCCAAATGACAATATCTTATGAATTACCTCATAAGTTTAAGGAAGAAGTAATTTTTTTGAAGTATTACTTTGGCTAAATATTTAAGCCGTTTGTGACTACAAGTGAAGCTTTTAATTTAAATGATAAAATGTGCATTCAGCAAATGGAGGTGCCTCTTTTAGCCTTACTATTTATTGTTCTTATCACATTATTGGCAGAGAAATGAGGTGAGTGAACTTAGAAGACAGACCTGTCAGGGTTCAGAAGGAAAACTCTACAGTCAGCCTTACGCTGAAGGTTTGCCTCTAAAAACATAGTTTAAAGCAGAAATTTCCCTGGTTGAGTGAAGCAACAGGTCTTGGCTCTTCTACATTGGGATTGCATGACATTAAATCAGGATTGCAAAGCTGAAGAGTATGGGCAATGATGAAGACTGAAGTTTGCTAAGTGTATTATTGACAGTTAATTGAATGTTTGAGAATGGTCTTACACAGTGACAGAGAGCGCAAACAGATGCCATATTACTCTCCCATTCATTTATTGACACATTTAATTTAAACTTGGAAACATGGAGCAAATTACAAATTTTTCTGGTAACATCTTGAGATAATGTTTATTTTTCTTGTTTCATTCTGCCTTTTGTGAGAGATATTGCCTACAGTCAGAGATGAACTTCTTTGTGAACAGCTGGGCACAAGAAATTAGGCAGAGAAGTGTGAGAGTGCTTTTCTGGACACTAGGCTTGCTTGTCCTGGTTGATCTTATCCACTCATTTCCCTTTGACTTCAAAGACAAGTCTGCCATTTAGTCCACCTCTTATTCTACAATCACTTTATAGTTAATAGTAGTCTACTGAAAAGGTAGAAGTAAGGTGTCAAATTGAAAGGGCTTACTGATTCTTCTAATTTTATTGCAAGGAAAAAATAAAAGCAAGCACATTTGTTAGTTCAACAAACTTCTCCATCATTTTTTAAATCTCAACAGCTTAAATCAGGAACTTCCAGGCATGGAAGCCAACAAAGCCTTCTGGGTGTCAATGAGTGCTGTATTGGCATGGCCCTATGATTGTTGTTCAGGTCTGAGGGCTTTAGGACAGATCATTAAGTGTGATACATGGCTGTGGGGGCTGTGTCCCCACCCAGGAGATGCCAGCCTCCTGCCTTGCCCACCCTGTCTCTGTGACCTAAGGACCAAGGCCATCCAGATCAGCACCCCTGTGTGGTTGCGTGCTGAAAACACATGGCAGCCACCAAACCAAGCCAGCTGTCCTGCTATGCAAAGCTATGAAATTTTACACACTGCTCCAGCTCTTTTACCACTCTCTCCCTCTGTTGAACGCCTTGTTTTAAGACCCAGTGGGAGAGAAATTTACTTTTGACAACTTCCTAAGACAATATTTGATTGTGAAGGCCTGTGGAGAACCTTGGAGGGATGATGCTACAAAGCAGACTGCCCTGCTTGCTGGTGGTGAGAATGCCTGGACTGGGGCATCAGATGCTTCTGGTAGGCAGCTGAGGGAGCACATTCACCAGAGACATTTCAGCTGGCTCCAGCCATATTCAGTTGGCAGTGAATTTAGTTCTTGACCTTAAAATAGCAGACCTCAGCAAGTCAGTCTTGTTTTATCTGAACAGATTGTTGTATTTCTGGTGTAAATCAAGTAATTACATAGTGTTCGCCCATACAGCCCTGAAGCACATCACATAAATGAAAACGTAATCCAGGGCAGTTGCTGGTTCCAATTTGCTAGTGGAATATTCTCAGGTGAGAAAGAAGAATTTGTGGAAACTGCAGGAAATACAGTGGGTGATACAGAGAGAAAAGATGGATGAAAGAATGGAGAACAAGCAGTCATCTCACACATGGCCCAGGGGACGCAGAGAAGATATCTCAAAAGCAGGTTTAAGCTACAGGGCTTCTCTTTCTAGGTGGCCAACAACAGATGAGTCACAGTTATGTATCTTTTCCACAGAAAGATTTTTTAGGTTTTTTTGTGAATACTCATAGCAGACAAGGTCACTGCTGCCTTAGGCAGAAGTTAGATCTCTTATCTGGTCTGAGGAGGTACAGATGAAAACTCTTCCAATGGAGCTGGTGGTTGCCTGGGGGGCTTTGTCTGAACTCCCATGCTTTCCATATCTCAGTTTCTTTCTGAAATGTTGAACTGAATTTTTAAATGATTTCAGAATCAAATAAGTGTTATTGTTTCCATCTTATTCATCCACCATGTTTAAGTTTTTCTGTATGCTGGCTGGATGAGCTATGCTAATAAAGACAGGCACCACAGTCTAATACAGGATCTGTGCTGGCTCAGACAGCCCCTGCCCAGCTCTTGCTCTCCTCTACTTAGGGTTTGTCAATCCCAATCTGAAAGCAGAGCAGGGCAACTCTACAATTCTCTGCACCAAAAGGTGATTGCTGTGCAGCAGTAGACAAGAGAGGACAGCAGCTAGACTCTTGCTTTCTCCTTCCTACAGTGAGGTGGACAAATCTGACATTTTGATACAGAAATTGCAGGGAAGATAGTTTTGATATGCTAGCAGAGAAAATGCCTAAAGAAAAGAGACCAGAACCTGTGCAAATACAATCCCTTACTGCATCACAGCCTCCAGTGGTCTTAGAGAGCACAACCATTAAGGCAGGTGCTAAAAAACATTTTCAAGCACAGAGATCACAAGTTACATGTACTAGGAGAACAGATATTTCACAAACCTAACTCATCTACAGAGTATATCTCAAAACTTTTAGCATTTTTGCGATGATCTTAGTTTCACATGGCAGAGGTGCGATAGTCAGGAGAACTTGAAATGGTGTTAACGACAGGAATGCCCAAGACCAAGCTTTTAGTTAAACTGTTTCCATTTTCAGCTCAAGGGATGACACAGGATGAAAGCAAATCATTTTGTTCATGCCAATGAGCTCACAGGCCAAGAGTAGGGTAGGGAAGTGATGAGAACACTTCCCTAGTGAAACAGCCCTCACTGCCCTTCTGTTGTCAAGGTTTCCAAACTTACAGGATTTGGGGCTAGAGATGATGAAGCTGCAGCTCCTTCTTAGAATCCTTTTCCTAGGCTGGGGTGTCATCTGTTCATGTTTGCCAAAGTAAGGACTCAACTCAGGCAGTATCCTGAAGTTAAGGCAAGCATTAATTTAGGCAAAAACAATATCTGCCATGTAAAAACAAACAATGATGCAAGCTATCATAATGAGGTGTTAGCTGCTGAAGCCACATTAAATGTACAAGACAGGACAAAGAAACATAGAAAAAGTAGTCCTTCAGAGTGCAAAGATTACTAGCCCTGGATGTCCCGAGCATGTTTGTTTATTTATCTGGCAATGATTTTGGTGATTTCATGACTAACATCTTAATTAAGGAAAACAAGTGCTTTGGCCACCAGATCACATTGATGATGCTTGTTATTTGAAATCTGTGAGTGAGGGAGTTATCTCCAAGAACAGCCTGCAGAATTGTCAGTGATATGTTGTCATCCAGGCTTTTTAGTGTGACACCACAGAACAGGCTGTTCCTGGCTGGTGGATCTGGGGCGATGCTCATTCTGGACACAGCTCTGATAACAGAGGGAAAGGGCACCAGGGAAGCCACCTCAGACCCTGGCTCATCAGTTTCCTTGTCTTATTCATTTTTTATTTATTTTCTCATATGCATACATATATCTGATATCAATCCTACGTGGCGCTGTCCATGTGATGGGAAGGAGCCACCTCTTCATTTTGCTTACAAGTTTTTAAGAAATTACGGTTTGGGCATCTGTTACTTTTTAGTTTAATCTTTTGCAACTTCAATTTCTGCAAAACTGTGATAATGACATTGTATGAACTTGCTCCGACTTGCTTCTCTGGAAATGTGCCTCAAGTTTTTTTTTGTTTTTTTTTGTTTTTTTAATTATTATTATTGTTCCCATATACTTCGATTTAATGACAACAAAAGCCTACATTTTGACATGGTTATTCAGGCAAGGGACTCAAGCTCAAGTTGCATTTTTTGAGGTTATGGTTCAGAATCAGACCTGAATTCAGTTCTGAATTGAGAGCAAAAAGATTTTGAAATTTCCCTAGGAAGGCTTCATTTTATCTATATCAGTAATAAGAACTGTTAAGATCAATATATCTAAACGTCAGTGAAGCTGATCTCTTGTTGACTTTCCTACCCTATATGCTTTGGAACAATTTGTGCTCTTGTTATTGCTGTTGTTCCTGGGAGGAAATGCCAACTTGCTGGCAGGAGCTTTCTGCCTTCTTCCTTTCCCCATCTCCTTTTATTCTGCCCACTGCTCCATGAAATCTCACCAAGCAATTCACAGAGTTTACTGGGCTTCCTTCTTGAAACTTGTCTTTTTCTATCTGCACTTGTCCCTCCACAACTTTTTAAAGATTCTGAACTCCTCCTTTCGAGGGTCTCCACGACCTGACTCATCTTTCATCTTTCTCTATTCCTTAAAATCAAACCAAGGTAAATCATTACTCCTATTAACTTCCTTTGTCTGTGGTTTACCCAGTTTCTTTGCTGCATTGGACACAGCCTACAATCTACTACCTTTCCTTCCCAGCAGCTTAAAACCCTCCACCAACACCAAATGCTGTGTTTAAGATTATTATCCTGTTTGCTCATAAAAAGGAACGTCAGACTGCTGTTTCTGGTCTGGTGGTTTTTGACTTCCCCTGTGAAATCACCCAGAAATTCCCCTGTCCTCATCCATAGAGCTGCCCGACTTCCCTCAGACCCTCAATTCCAGGCAGCTGTATGTACCAGATGACACCTTCTCCCTTTCTCTTCTGCCTGCCTTTCAGAGCCACATAGCAGACGGATTCTCCTCCTCCCTTAGGTGACAGTTGCCATCCACCTCTATAATTTTGGTGGCCCTGAGAAGGAACATCAGAGTCTCTGAGTTGGGATGTTCCATGGCTTTTCTTCCTCCAGCTGTAGAATCTTGTGATCACTTGCTGCCAGGATGCAGTATCTGTTCTCCAGCCTGCAGGTCTACAGAGGGAGTGGAAAGATTTTACAAGCAAGACCTGTGTCCAGATCTGCTCCATCTTCTACAACTGATCCATCCTACTGCAACTCTCTTTTCCTCTCTAGTGTCTCTCCCTGTTCCTGTGATTCAATCATAAGGATTTTCAATGTGGAAGAAAAAACAAGGGCACTGGAGGAAGAATACAACACAGTTCTATAAAATGAACAGGGAGTGATTGCCCACAGTCTCTCAGAAAATAAAATCTTAGAGAGCACCCAGTACGATTGTCAGGCAGCACAATTTAAAAAAGAAAAAAAAAGATTTTTTTTTTTTGTGTGTGGCCTTTAAAACCCACTGTGGCCAACTAAATTAAATAAATAAATTCCAAAAGGGACTGACACATTCATGGTAGATGGGTGATTTGGTGACTATTTAATATCATGCTCTGGATGTAATTTCAGTCTCAGGAAATCTCTAAGCTGTTGACTTTTGGAGGCTGGAAGGCAGTAAAAGGATTCTATATGACTTATTTTTTATATTTTTCTTTCAGTATCTGCTAATAATCACTGTCAGAGACAGGATACTTGGCTAGACAGACCTTTGATTTGACTGGCTATGACACTTACATTTTTTAATATATACTGGAGCAGCTTTGCTCAGAATTTGCAGTTGTAGCGTTTCTTCTGCTCAGTGTGCTGCACTCCTGTTCTTTTGCTGGTAGCCAAGAAAGACAAGTTTCTCACTTCTTAACTGTTTTCTTTACCAAAGTACCTAGAAGCCCCACACAAGGAGCAGGTCTCCCTTGTTGCAAAAGCTGTTCAGATGCTTTAACAAGCCTGCAACAAGCAAGACAGAAGCTTTCTGATGCTGAGATTTCCAGTGCTGAACTCTGATTTCAATCTGCCTTGAAAAATGTAAAATTCACCCGGAGAAAGAATATTAGTGAAAGATGCTCTGAATCACTGACAATTCATGATAGGACTCAATGAGAAGGTTTTCGTATCTGCTATGTTCCATAAATGAGATATGAACATTTAATGTCATTGTAGTGAAGAGGGCTTACAGCTGGCAAGGGTTCTCTGCATTTCAGCTTACTGAATGCAGCAGCTCTCACTGATGCTGTGATTTCAGTTCATAGGTCAAAATTCAAGCCATCCTGTCATAAAACAAAGCCCACTCACAGCCTGTGAAAAACGATTTCACATGACCCTCTTCTACAGCTCCATTAAGTAAGGCTAAGGATGCTTACATCAGCTAATGATCAGCAGGCAATGATACATGCAAAGAAGCTGTGGGTGCCCCATCTTTGAAGATGTTTAAGGCCAGGTTGGATGGGCCCTGGGCAGTCTGATCATGGGAGGGGCCCATGGCAAGGGGTTGAGACTGTGTGGGTTTTGATGTCCCTTCCAACCCAAACCCTTCTGTGATTCTATGAAAATGGAAATGCTGTCCTGAATTCACCCGATTCTTGGGGATTCTTGGGATATGGTGCAAAACGAAACCTCAGAGTAGGTAAGAGAAATGTTCCCCAGGCATAATGTTCCTTTTCCAATCCTGCTCTGAAATGTAGGGTGTGAGGAATGCAGATGTGCGTGGAGCAAAGCCAAGAAAATAATCCTTAATATATGGAGAAATCAAGCCATTGTCTTTTGGCATTAGCACAACAGTACATGCTATTTGAGACACATTAACAGAATCAGTGCAGACTTAGCTCAGCATTTTCAACAAATACTTTTTTTTTCTTGTTCTGTTCTCTTTTGTTTATTGCCTCTTCTCACTACTCCAGGGTTGGCTGGTGTGGAAGCTAATGACACCCTGCACCCATGCACAAGGACCCTGCTGCCTGGCAGGATGAATCCTGCTGACAGGTGCAAGGCTGTAAGCTATTGACGCATAGACTCAACTGCTATAAGCCCCATAAAGTAGTAGCATTTGGCAGATTCTGTTATTAATGAATCCATGTTCGCCAACAACATAAAATAATAACACTTGCGAGCTAACAAAATTCAAATCATATGAAGATTTTCCTGCATTCTGTCCAAAAAGCTCTTGTAAGAGGCTGATTCATCCGATACCATTTCTATCCCAAGAGCAAACGAAGATAACTTTCCCACTCTTCCACTGTGGGAAACAGAATCCAAATCAGCAGATTTTATCCACTTGGTGTTTGCAGACAGACACTACCTTTTTTCAAAAAGCTTCTCTATGCTGTGCTCATTACTACTTTCTACAAAAGCAACTGTTCCAGACAGAAATGCAGCTAAACTGATTGATTTGAGAAACAGAAACAATTTCCCTTGCTGTCTCAGAGCCAAGTAGCTTGAAGTTCCCTGTGGGTTAATGTGTGAAATCCAATCCCTGGCACTGTGGTCTTATTTTAGGGAGTTGCAGATACATACAGAGAGAGTGTTCTGCGCTTCCCCCAGGGCATGACAATGGCAAGACCTTAAAGCATTCACTAATAAATCCAATAACTCTTACAGAACCTTGTAGTCTTTCCTCCCCTCGTGTCATGAACATCCAGCTAATGACCAGGATCTTTCAGGAATGTTTTTGCTTTTTCCACTTTGGAAGAAGACATTGGCATCATCATACAGGTGTCATTTTTGCTGTCACTTTGTTTACATGCACTGAGCAGACACAAGAACCTGTTTCCTGCATGGGTACAAGTGTCAGTAATTTCTTGCTCAGAAATCCCCAAAGTACCACTTCAGAGAAGACAGATGGAAAGTTCTGTTTATCCTTTTTGCTTCTCATGACTACACAATCCCCACAGTAAACCCCTACTTGTACTCCGGTGCTTTCCTACAGAGAAGGGAACCCAGTGAGGCCCCTGTTCTGTCTGGGATTGTTTGTGCCAGTATCAAGGCACATGGCTGTGTCCTCCTACCTGAGAGTGTGGTCAGAGCAGGAGGAACCTCATGACGTGATTTCCAGAGCTCCTCCAGCTCTTCATCTCTCTGGAGGTGCTGATGTGAGCACCAGGTCTGGGACCGGTGTAGAAAAATCTAGTTTGCCTGCAGCACCCCACAGACAAGAGGTGTTTTTATGGAGCATACTTTAAAGCTACTCTTTCTTGACAGATGTCTGAATGAAGGCAGGGGTGCAAACATGGGTGCAAACATCTGACAAGGATATTTTAAGCTTTCTTCAACTCTTTTTCTTCTAGTTTGTGCACCACTGCAGATGATTGTGGAATGTCCCGTTCCAGTGACAGTATCCCATTGCCGCATCACTATTCCTTCCGTTTTTCTTGTCTCTTGAGCAATTTTCCTGAGCTATCCTGCAAAACAGATACCATCTCTTCACCGACATTTAAAAAATCTTTCAGTGAAGTCATCCTTTCTCTGTGCAGGCTGGGAACAAGCTGCACATTTCTACAGGGAGAATGAGGAAAAGCTAGGAGGAAGAGAAAGGCATCACTAGGTTATCAGATCAGAGGTATAAAAATCATGTTTGAAAATAGTCAACGATGCTCTGTATGCGTGGGATCCATGAGAGCAACCAACAAGGCAACAGCATACTTGCCCAGTTACTTTGAGGACCCATGAACTGTGAACAGCTGATTTGCATGTTGTATTCCAGTCCCGTCTTGCATTAATGTTACACTTTTAGGCTGCCAACTTCCCAGCGATGGTGTGTATTTTTCCTAACCTTTCCTTTTTAGTTTCCTTTTCCTTGCCTTCCCTTCCCTTGCCTTCTCTTGCCTTTCCCCAAATGCACTCAAACTTTCAAAGAGGCAATGTGTTATACGTAAAAAGAAATATACATTGAAATGACTAATGGGGCTTACATCGATGTGGTAATGGATGTCACACCCAGACTGACCTCCATATGCTTCTTTTCCCTCTGTTTTTCTCTCTGGAGTATATGATTTCAATTTTTATCAAAAGTGCAGTTAAGATCTTCCAGTTTCAAGGAAATGTTTATTTCATATTTGGATCTGCTACGACATTACTTAATTTCTGAATATTGCATTTTTTTTCCGCAGATCACCTGTAATTTCCATGTATACATTATACTTCAGAGAAGAAAATGCAGATTATTCACTTTCTAAGTGTTTTTAAAACAATTTTCCAGGATGAATTTTGTAGGACTAAGTTTTCAATCAAAGTTTTAAAAAATAAATGATTAAGTTCACACATTTAGATGTGTTTAAATAACATGGAAGAATGATTTATGAACTTCCTCCTTCAAAAAAAAAAATGTAGCAGAGTCCTTTGAGATTTTGAAATCACTCTTTTTCCTCATCCAAGTCATTAACGCAAACTCATTACTCTGGGAAGTAAAAATATCTTTTTGTGAGAAAATCACAACTCTTACAGCTTCTGGCTACAGAATGAGATTTGATAGAAAAGGATACTTTTCCTTCTGCTTTTTCTAATCAAATTAACTGTTTAATGGAAGTAGATGGGTGGAAAGCAGAAAAAGATCTCTAACACTGCAAAAAAATCAACATGAAATTAACTTTCAAACTGAGTTGCATTACCAAAAATATTATTTACTGTTGAAAATCTTCATAATGACAGACTTGGGTTCATTTTTAAAGTCCATTTAGCTTTTACACACCTTTCCCTTTAATTGGAAATATATAGACTAGAAAACTGTGTGGTTGAGGGCTTTTTTGTTTGTTTTCTGTGGAATCTTCAGTACTGCCTGTCACTATTTCCTTACCTTTATCACTGATGCTAATGTTTTAATGTCTTTCTCTATTAAAGAAGTGGGCAGGCTGAAACAGCCTTCCAGTTCCACATATAACACCAAAAATATATTTAATTTATTTTAGAAAGTGCCACAGAGGCTTTTACAGTAGTACGAGTCAAATTTTTCTAATTAATCCTTCTTCATTGTCATTGAAGGAAAATTGACACTTTTATGTCTGCAATTCTGATCTGCAAGTAAATTCAGTCTTTTAGAAGACATCAGTTGAAGCACTTGTAATGAAAAACAATTTGTGGATGCAAATTTTAGCTTTTACAAAGATCTGTTGTATTTTTGAACGTAATAGAATTCACTTCTGTAGTTTGTAAGGAAAGATGAAATACTCTTTAAGATGCTCAAGTGCATCCTTTATTTTAATAATTTTTTACTAAATAAGAAAAGAATTAATAGATATCTCAGTTTAAAAACATGAAAAGGTAACATTGTCTGGTTTGTACTCCATTATTGTTCTGTCCTTTTTTATATCTTTTTCCTTGAGACATAAGAAAGCAAATTCCTTCCAGGAATTTGTTTTTAATTTGCTAACTCAAACCCTAGTAAGGCTCCTGCTAACTGAGCAGTGTTTACCTTGAGTCTGCTGTCTAAAATGAATGGTACTGATTAGTAGTTGGGACTGTAGAAAGGCAGTAGACAAATGCTGGGGGTGATGTCCTTTCCTGGGGTTCTAAGGTTTAATTTGAAAGTATTAAAATTCTTTGAGATCTTTATTGTGTAGTACAGGAAGGGAGTGTTAAGCCCGTGCTTCCTTGGCACAAGGACAACATGACAGTACTTTTGGCTCACTCTCCTCCTTCCCCTTTGTCCATGGCTTTCATAGCCACACCGGTTCTGACAGCAGGAGAGGACGATGTTGCTTCCCTGTGCTTGTCCTGCCTGGTGCTCCTGTGTGAGGTTGGGACAGCCTCTGGTTGAGGAGGGGGAAAGCTTTGAGCTTCACCTTTTGTGGTAAATGCTTTAAACACCGACGCTGTTATAGAAAAGGCAACGATTCTGCTTTTCTTTGAGACACCTCTACCTGAGGGGCTGCTCTGTTTCATGCAGAAATTGGCGCTGTCAGTACAAAGGTGGCTTTTCCAAAAGGCAGCTACTAGACTGGACCCCTCAGGAACATGGGTGGAAGAGCATCCATTTTGCAAGTACCAAAGGGCTGCAGGCATGATAGAGGTACCAAAATGCTCAGCTAAGGAGAGATGGCAGAAGACCAGGCTGCTAATCACTGGAAGCACCCAGTGAGCTTTACTTGGGAGATTGTGGTTGTAGCACTTTGTATCCACTGTAGGTTTAGGTGAAGTTTTGTGCATTGTAGTTTTGGAGTTAGACATCACAATTCTGCCTCCTACCCCCTTAAAGCATCTCCATCTGTTGCCTTGATCTACTAGACTTAGCCATGCATGTATGCACGTGCACGTAGGCACTGCCTTTACATTAAGCTTCCTGAAACTGATGCAAAAGAATCTGGCTGTACTGCAGAACTTGTTTCAATGCATAGGTTATTCCTTGGGAAGTTTCTAAGCAGGCCTTTTGGTTAAGTATAAACACACTCTTGGCCAACTGATGGAGTCAGATGTTAAAGCAGTTCCATAAAAAATATTATCTGGCTAATTCTTGTCATTGGGAATTAACAAGCAGACTTCTGCCAGGAGCTGCACAGAAAGAGAACTCTGTAAAACAGGATGAGGCAGGACAGAGGTTTCTGCAAAACTGGGGTTGCATCCAAAATGACTTACTAAAAAACAGCTAATTTCTTTTTGTTCCAAACCAGTACTAACTGAAATTTCCTTTCTATCTGCATGTCATGCTAAAAAGAATTCAGTATGCTTGAAAGATTTAAAGGATATTTATATTTTATGCTGAATGCTCTGTATTTCTTATGTGAGGTGATAAATTCTTCCTTTCTCCTGCAGATTTGTGAACAAAACGAAGAAAAATCCATCTTCTTGCCAGTGATCTGGTTTTGTGTTTTTTGGTTTTAGGGTTTTTTTTTATTCAATTATAAGTAACATAAAAATTCAGCAGCTTCATTTAAACCCATGTGTTTACTTTCTATTTTTCAATGCAGTTTCTCTTGTGGGAAAGAAAAGTAATGAGCTGCATGATATTTGTCTGAAGCAGCACTGAAACTATGTGTACATTCACTGCATCTGTGTAATTTGGCATGCTGTCACTTCAGTGTGGATTTTGGGTCTTCACTAAGTGGTTTGACCCCCTTTTTCAATTGGAAAAGTAAACTGGATATCTCAAAGAACAGTTGAAACCCAGAGAATGATCCTATGATTGTGCAACAGAAATGAGGAATGGTTGACTTTCTTGCACAAGGTTTATGGAACATGTATGGCAAATTATAGAGAGCAAAAATCTCCGGCAGTTAGTCTTTTCCCACAAGGTTTTATCCTTCAGGGCTATAGGGCATCATTTACAAAAGCAAATCCAAGTGACTTAACTTAAAAAGAATACAAACAGAAAAACTCTTTAGGTTTGGATATGAAGCAGCCTTTTGATCATAGGAAACGGCTTCTTCAAAGCCCATTGCTCCTTTTAATTATCAGATATTTAGTCATCTAATTCCTTGTAGTCACACAGAGAGCACAATAGGATCTTTTGTAACTATCTCCTTTCTGTTTTTCTCTCTTTGTGCATTCCTGAGAATAAAGCTTGGTATGAGTTCTGCTTACTATAAGAATGCCATAGGACTGATGTGTCGCAGATTACATGGGTTGTACATCTCCACTGTGGCCTTGATAGATCTTTCTGGCCTACAAATATCTTTGACTAGGCAATTCTAGAGACCAAGGTAATTTCAGGATAGCCGAATTTTTTATAACAGTACAGTAGAAAGCAAACTGACTTTTAGATTTAAGAAATGAAAAAGAAATAACCTAGATTCTTTGGCACAGTACCGTAAACGTCCTAAACCATGAAAAACCTGAGACTAGGTAGGAATTACTGCCTATTGTTTGAAAGAGTAAACTGAGAATTGGTTGGAAATTAAGTATATCAAGAGAACAAAGTGGAATGAAGAAAGAGAAGGGCTTCTACCACTCTCCTGGAAATCAGGTATATCTGTACTACTGATACAACTATAGTAACCTGGGCTTCTCTGATGTAGCTGAGAACAGAATATGATTCTACTTGATTTAGACAATAAGGTTCATATAGCTATCATTCAGCTTTGTCTTTCCTGGAACCGCCAGTCCTTAACTTGCTGTATTTCCTCTGGAATACTTCATATATATCTGAAATGGACAGACAACACACCCTAAGAAGATCGCAATGCTATCAATTCCATCATACCACTAACATCATGAGCATGAACTGTGAGGAAACTGACTTAAAAATTCACCTGATTCCCACCTGGTTCATGTTATAACATTTTGAGTTTGGTCCCTGGATTCTGCTCAAGAATGGAGATTTTCAGGTTTTTGTATCCACAACTATTCCTACTGACGTGGAGATAAGGAGAGAAGGAATTGCTACAAAGGGAATATTTTATGGAATATTGAATGGGGGAGCAGAACAAAGAAAGAAAAAATTTATTGTACAATCTTTAAAAATTATTTATGGAGGCTTAAAGTCACACTGCTTGTCACTGACTCACATCCTTTACTCTATGTTGGCCTAAGAGCATCACTTTAATCTTTGAAGTGTACTGCTAGAGAAAAGGACATGCTGTCCATTTCTGTCCATATGTTAAACTTTCCCGTTCTCTCTTTATTTTACTTATATCTACAGAGAAAAGGAAGGAGGTTTTGGAATAATCCCAGTGATGTGCAGAGACAAATGATCAATGCTTCCTATGCTGGATGCTTGATTAATTAATACAACTTAAGACATCTTGAGGGAAAATGTTGTATGTGTGGACTGTATTCCAAATAATTCTCCCAGTTCTAAAACTTTGAAATCAGTTAAATACAGTAAACTTTGCAATTAGAAGCTGTGTAAGACCATGCCTTCATGGCAGAAATCTAAAATACTCCCATTAATTATGCTATTGACTGCAATAGGAAAATTAAGGGTAACAGAGATGAAGCAAGGAACATATGGACTTTATCAACCTCACAAGGAAATTATATAAATATCATAAGGCTGATTTAGAGTCTCTAATTTTGCACATTTAAACTAAATCAGTGTAGAAACTACCAACTCTTTGATGATGCTTGAGATCAGTAATTGTAACCTGACTGCTCTTCAGTTTATCCGTTTCCTGGCAGACACATTGACTGTCCCTTGATTCACTGTGGAAGATCCTAAAAAATGCCTTGAACTATCCTCAGAACGGAAGATTTGTATCTACAGAACAGGGATGCTACAGCTCACAGACAGAGAGTCCAACTCCTTCGTTTTGTAAAGCCTGTGTCTGTATTTTGTGTGTATGCACTAACAGTGTGCAGCGCTATGCCATGTCCTTGTGTGATGATCCAAGTATGCTCAAAAAGCCTGTTCAGCCTACAGCTGAACAGATGAAGATTCCATCTCACTGCTTTGTAAGAACAAGCATGTCCTGAAATAGCAAAGGACAGAGCAACACCATGAGTTTCCAGAAGAATTATGCTTGGACAACACTTCCACCCTTACTTACACATTATCAGCTAAAGAACACCAATGTTTCTCTTAGTATTTTGAATTCACCCTTAAGAAACATACTGCAAAGCTGCAGAGTTTTGGTTAGCAATGGAACCAAGTTTTCTTCCAAACAGATACATTTTTCTTTGATTATGTACTGATTCAATAAGGTAGCAGAAGATTACTGATATTCTGTGAAATAACTCACTACATGGGCATTTCATTGGGTACTGGAGAAAGTGTATGGTTTGTATCTAACTCTCAGTGCTTTACAACTTGTGACTCGGAAGCATTGGAGCCTTTCCTGTAACTGGGACTGTATGCACCAAGGACACCAGTCTTGGAGGTGATGTCTTTCAGATGGGATTTAAAATGGAGTTATGGAATCATAGAATCATAGAATGAATTAAGTTGGAAGAGACCTTAAAGACCATCTAGTTCCAACCTCCTGCCAAGGGCTGGGTGCCACCACCAGCTCAGGCTGCCCAGGGCCCCACAGTGGTATGAGGTTTACAGGCTGGTGGCACTGTTAGCAATACAACAGGTGCTAACAGACACTTAAGGCAACAAAGTTAATAAGAAATATGGTGCCAGTCTATAAAGAAGCACAAGGAGACTTAAGAAAATCGCTGACATCATGATATTCATTGGTTATAGCTGTGACTAAAAGATATTTACACCTTTGTGTGACGAGACTTGCTGTTAGAAATGCAGGCTTGACAAGTTACAGCTTTGTAAATTTTCATCTGGTTTAGGCTATGATTACTCATTTTGCCTCTGGACAAAGTTGCTACCCCCTTCACTCTTGTGACATCAGATTATAACAAACTCTTTCTAAATACTCATTACATAAAACTAATGCTAAAAGAATTTGCATCTCTATTTGAAATTAAACTTGTGTTTAATGGTTTTGCTATGTAGAGATTAGCTAAAGAATCAGAACTGGTGTCCAAATTCAGATCATCCACTTAAATGCTGCCATTCTTAAAAAGTAAAAAGATCAGTTCAGACTGTAGACTATCCCAGCCTGTCAGACCTTATTCCTCCAACAAGGAGTTGTAGAGTCAGGGAATAGGTGATTCAGTGTCAGTTGGCTGCAGTAAGGTGGTCTGAATGTGTATCCTACGGCACAGATCTCTCTCATCCTGTCTTATGTGTACAAGAATAAGTCATGACTTCTCAGTCTGACATCGTTGTAAAGTTCTGATAGGAAGAGGACAAAAAAAAATCCCCTTACTATGCCCACTGGAAACTGATGTGAAACAAGATATGTGACAATGCAGGGATAAAGTATAATTTTCCTGACTGCAAAACAAAGATATTCCTAAATTTAACTCTGCAGGAATCAAGCCATAGATCTATACTGGGCAATTAAACTAAATGTGCTCCAGAGCAGAAAATCTCTACATTTGCTTTTAGGAAGACAGATAAGTACATTTTCCAAAGAATATTTTCCATATGTGTCTAAACTGAGGAGCAATTTCTCACTACTTATCACCCCAATCCATCTGGATGGCTTGTTGGACTGAAGGAAATGGGGCAACTCTGGAAGCTCAGAAGGAAACCAAAACAATACCAGGAACAGCTTTACAACACCCTGCCATGAAGTCCCAGCTGTGCTGCAGCCCCAAAGACTATCATGTTCTATCTTTGTGCTTCGCAAATATCTTTGTACAAGAAGGTATCCTCTCCACATCGGCCCCTTAGTTTTGCAAGTTACTTTAACACGTTAGCTAGGAGACACAGATATGTGGTTTCCACAGAATGGACTGCAGTGCAAAGGCTGCTGGGGACCAAAGGAGAAATCAGATTTAAGATCAAGTTAATGATCTTGGCATCACTGAAACAACAGTTCCCAGACCAGATTTCTGGTTATTTTAGATCCCCCTGCTCCTTCCCTTGTCCTGGCCCCCTCATTGTCAGTAGTGCATAAGCGTTAGTTCACACTTGGGTTCACAGCATGGTTTCCCTTGAAATATAACCCAGCTACAGTTATGGGAGGGTTTACTTCAGGGGCTGCTTCCCACTGACAGCACGGATAAGCCAGCACCATCCTCCCTGCAATACATCCCCTACACCTATGTCAGTGAGTTTTGCAACCTGAAATCCCTCTCCATCACCATCTACAAACATGCTCTCACCCTAGCACTGCAACCCAAACCCTTGGGTCTGCTATGAAGATACTGCTTGGGAGATCTGGATGCAAATAACTGGATGCACAATGCATGTATGGATATTTATCTATAAATGTCTTATGGTGTAGAATGAAAAATACTCATTAACACATTTAGGTCTTGCTCTTGGGCACTTGAGAGTGCAGTTGGAACTGAGTCTACCAGTATTTCAATGTTGATGTAAAAATAGGCATGTACTTTGTATGGGATGAGTAGCTCCCAGGAGGTATAGAACTCTGTCCTCTGGCTATAGAAGGAGGCCAGAGTGAGAACTAATTTTAGGCAATTATAGTAACATAGGAAACAAAGGAAAAATCCTACCCTTAAGAATTGTTCCCTGAATTTATTTGCTAAGCAAAGACCATGGTGGAAGGAATCAACTCTTTTCTTGTATGAAAGGTGATGGAGTATTAACGAATCACTCAGTGACTTTGTGTGCATTGTTGAAAAGCATCTGAAAGGGCTGTAACTTGCAGGAGTAGTGGTCTCAATACAAAAACACTAAGAGGTTGTTTACTTTTCCCTCTCTCAAACATCTCAATACAAAACAAGTAGATTTTTTTTCAGCAGCATAAGATAAAATGTCAGCCAGCTCTACAGTTCTCAACTACTGCATCAATGTATTATTACCAACAAGGAAGGAATTAAAATTTTCAGTGGCAGAAAGTATGCACCACCTTCCCTTCAGGAGGAGCAGTTTGCTGTTCACAACTTAATCTCTTAACTCTGTTAGCGTTCAAAAATCCCTCTCAAGAAGGAGAGGCTGCAGGGAGAAGTGCAGCTCTCACCGGCTCTCTCAGCAAAGCATGTAAACACTCGCATGACATCATAAAACCCATGACAAAATCATGTTATAATGGTGTGTCCACAAACTGTCATTCAGCCTTCCTGTAAGCTCAGATAGGCAAACATTGACGTGTTATTTTAGGAGAGAAAGTTTAAAAATACTGGCAGGCAGGCAGCTGTTAGAAAGGGCCGGAGCTTTCCTCTGCCAGGAGACACACACATTGGGAGCTGAGGGCTTGGGCAGCACAAGAGCTCAATTGTATCAGTGCATCGTACCCCTGTGCTCCTAAACAGCCATATTAATGACACGTAGGCACTTGTATTTAATTTTAAAAGTGAGGATTTATGTATCTCTCATGCAATTGGTAGCAGTTTAGGTGCATTTTGTTTTAAATAAGTGACAAAACTGCTGGTGTTCTGGAATGAAGCAAGATGACAGAACAGCCTGTTTGTCTCTGGTGTTTACTCACTCAGGACAGGGAAGGGTCTAAAGAAACATCTGGTGTCAGCTTTTTTCCACCGAGAAAAAAAATTAAGCCAATAAGTTTTTTAGCCAGAAAAGATGGTTTGTGAGTCATGAGCATTCCTCTAAAAGTCATAGGAGTTAGAGACGGTGAAGACCAACAGCGTTCACTCCTGCGTCATCCATAAATAAGAATGGGCTGTTCTTACTCCATTTTTTTTTTTTTTTTTGTCCCAGTCCTGAAAGTCTTGCTTTACATTTTCAGCTGGAAAGGAGATTGTGAGAAATTTAAGCGCAGAGGCCAGAGGGTGGGAGCTGGGCTGGCTGCAACTGGGAGTTTACAGTGAGCAGAGAGTAATGAGGTGGCAGGGAAATTTCTTCCCCTCCAGCCTCCCTCTCCACCTCCTCATTATTTTTTTTCCTCTTTGAAAGAGGATGAGGGTTTCAGAGAAGGAAGAGGGGGCTTTCCTTTTCCCTTTCACTCACCCCATGCTCTCTGTTCTCTCTCAGTTCTTTAAGGGGTCACCCTGGGTTTGCTCACATTCTGGTGGGAGCTGAGGTCAGACGCAAAAAGCAAGGGACAATTAGCCCAAAACCGGCAGCCACACCGTGTTTGGGGCACCCATCACCTCCCATTAAAGCTTTGGGGTGGTATGGTGCGATACACCTTCAAGCAGACTACCCACGCAGACTTTTATCAGGACAATGGAGCGGTTGATATGAAAACCCATCTTGTGTTAAATGTCCCTCCCCCCAGTAACAAAATAGCCTTGCTGGGAAACCCTGCAATCTAAATACAACCTTATTACTATCCATCAAAGGGAGGATGTAAGCAGCTCTTGTAAAAAGTTAATAACCTCCGTGGTGGGACAGGGCAGCACGAAGGGAAAGTGCTGAGTAATGGCCAGGAGCAGCCTTTCATCTCCAAGTGAGCTCAGTGATGGGAAATGTGAACTTCACTTCAGTTAATGGTAGCTTTTTAATGCCTTTCAAAATTACTATGGGTAAACAAACAAGCAGAAAGTTTCACATCCCAGGTTTCTTCCGTGAGGGTTTGGGGGTTGTGTTGAGCAGCTCAGCATTCTCTGGGAGTTTACAGTGAGCAGAAATTAATGAGGTGGCAGGAAAATTTCTTTCCTCCAAACTCACCTGAACAAGAAGTTCAGTTTTCAAGCTAAAAATAAGCAACAAAGGTAAATGCTTGTCTTCATTTGGCACAAACAAAAGCCTGCAAACACAGTGTTAGTACTACAGGTAAGCAAAAAATAAGCCCTACATATTTTTTTATTTGTATTTAATTCACTTCAGTGTTAAGAAAACCCCATAAGTCCTGACGGGCAGCTGTTGACTTCTGAATTCTTGAAAACTTAAAAACTGAGCTATGCATGCAGTACGTGCACACATGCACCTATACCATGCACAAAGGGACTTCATTTGTTTTGGTGCCAAGCAGGGCAGTGAAAGGCTTTGACTTGATTTTAAAGAAAAGCAAATGACTAGTGCTTGTGAAGGCACAAGCTGTGTCATAAAATGCACCCAACAAACCATTTACATTGCAAAAAGTTGCCCAACTGTTGTTTATATTGGAGGATAGATTAGCACATTCATATCCTCCGGCTAGCAGATAACATCAGCTGAAATCCCTTGCTGCCCATCAGTGACACTAGAAGAAGAAGGGGACACTCTCAAAGCTGAGTTATATAGAAGAATTTTTTGTTTTAAAAAAAGCGGAGTTCAAGACTGCTTTAGTTTACTGGAGAAAAATAAGTATTAAAAATACAGTAAGTTTTCCAAATTGTTGTTAATACTGTGCAGAATGCAACCCAAAACTCAGTGATGTGCTTTAGTTGTGCATCTGCACTTTGTTGCTAAACAGACACTGTAAAGTATGTGTTAAATTTATGTAAATCAACATAAATCTGCTGAAAAACGCTGATTTATACAGAGAGTTTACCTTCTAATATGTCCTATTCAAGTCTTCTTTGCATTCATTGATAAAGGAGATTGTCTGCTCCTAATGGCACCCCACAATATTTCCATGGTGGATGTCTTAGTATACTTCATATACTGACAGTTAGATTCACCACTAAATGTGGGGCCAGAAGGAGCTTTGTCCCTGGCCAAAAGAGAGCAAGACAGGGAGGCATTTTACTTGTAAGTATTGGTGCTCAATGTCTAAGGAACTTCTTGTACTTTTAACCAACCCGATCCAGGACAATGGTGATGCCTTTTCATTTTCCTTTTCTTTCTAGGGTACGTGTCTTATGGCTGTGGTGGACGGACTGGTCTGTCAAGCCACCTGCACTATGCAGACTTGTTTATGGTTACGGGCTAGGCTTAATAATGCAGGTGGGTTTCTTCCATTGCATGTTTCCCAGTAAAATATAACAAGGCAAAAAAATACCCTTACCTTAAATCCTCAGCCCACAACATGGACCAGCCCTAAATCACACATTGTGAATGGTCTTTCGAATGTTACTGTATTGAGAACGTGTAAGTTTTCTGCTCAGATAGGATGTGAGTGCATTTAGCGTGCAAAACTTGAATTTAACATTTCAGATTTTCCTTTATGTGGTTTGACACATATATTTATTTTTCCAGGAACAAAAATATGAGGAAAAAAATACAGTTAAGTTAGAAATAACAAAGAACAGTTTGTTTTCTATATGTCATCTTTGTAAAAACTGTGCTGACTGTGCCTGATAAAGAAGAATACCCTTTGATAAATATATATTTCCTCAAGTAGCAAATGGAGATGTATATGGGAAGAATGGCACAAAAAAGAAAGCAAAAGGAGGCACAAAACAATGCTCCACGAAGACATGATTTTAAAGTCACACATCAAACTGATCACAATGTGCATTCAGAAATCGGGGACTGTTTCCAGATTTCACAATTTGCTTCTGTCTCATCACGAGCTAGGCTGAGCACTCAGATCGAAACACTTTCAAACTTTCAGATTCCAGCTCAAACCCTCCAGCCTGTGGTTGTCTCTAGGCAAAATAGAAACATTCATTAAACACGAAGAGCCCCACTTCCAGCCTGGGCTATACATTGAAACTTCCCCTTGAAGTGTCGGTTCCCACAGTAGGCCGGAGCTGTTTGGGGAGGTGTCAGTTGTCAGTAGCCAGTTGTCAGGATAATTCATGGCCTCGGGGAAATCTCAGTTGAGAAGCAGCAGTCTTCTCCAGTTTGGAGGAGGTCAGCCACATCAAAGCAGAGATGTGCGGCCTCTGAGCAGGGAGGAGTGGCCGCTGCTCTTGAAGTTGCCAGTTTTCCCTCTTCAATACAGGCTAGGGAGTGGCTGGGGAGGTGTTTGAAGATCTGGGGAAAATCTGGGATCATTCAAGCTGGAGCTGAGGAACAAAAGAGAAGGGCTCCGACTCAGTGAAGTTTGATTGTTAGATTTGACTCAAATGTGTTGGAAATCAGAGGGAAGGAATACAGTGACAGGAAGAAATTCCTGTTTGGCATTGCTTTTGCACTGGTACACTGGAATTCACTTCAACTTCTCATTTACTGTGGAGTAGATAAGAGTAGACCCATCTTACTGTTCCAGGGGTCCAGACTGTGTCTCTCATGACTGCATGGATTTGCTAAGCACAGGTCTTTCCCACTACTTACACTCAGGGAACATGGAAGTGAATACAGCTTACTGACTTTTATTTTATTTTTTTAAATCTTAACAAAACTTTATCACGTGTGTGAAAGCAAATTAACTTTACTGAAATGTCTGTGCTTGGTGAGAGAGAGAGTGTCCAGGTCTGTAGAAATTGGGGGAGTGAGCAAAGTGAGTGATATGATAGCATATGACCACAAAAACTGAAAGTTGCAGAGTTTTGTTCAAGTTTTAAAAGCTGTTGATATTCAGAATCACTACTGATTTGTGACTGGGGAAGTGATCCCTATTCTTCCTCTTACACTAAAACACACACATATAAATTCTGTATAAATCTGTCTTGCTCACTGTCTGTATGCACATATGTGCTTATGTATTTTTAAACTAATCAACTATTTCTGCCCTAAGTTTGCACATTTTAGACTTTTCTGTCATCAAGGAAGGAGTTATTTGAAAATGTCTCCCTGTGACTGAGTGAGTGGACAACAGAAGATGGTCCTGAGGCTGGGAGACTACTCTGGCAAGGGGAGAAGAGAGTCCAAATATGGATAGAAAGAGAAAGGTTAAAAAAATAGGGGAAATGCAGTTCAGAGCATTAAAATTGATTTTACATTTGATTTACATAGCAGACATTGTTCGTTTCAAGCTATTTCGTTGTATGGTCTTCAGAATATATTTGTCTGACCATTGTGTCTGCAGCTAGATTTACAAGAGCAGCTGTAACATTGGATGGGCTGTAAATATAAATTGTTTTACTGCATAATAGTGATACTGCTGCATGCCTGAGTGTGACCCATTGAGGGGTTAGCCCCCTGGCTGGGCAATGTCACTGGAAAAGGCTGCCCTCCCCTGATGCTTGTCCTGCTTTTGCTGGATTTTCCTATGACTTCCCATCTCTTTCTTTGTCTACTTTTGCCATGCTCTTTGAGCACTCCCAAATGAAATTGAAACACGTTCACCTGCATAAACTGCTTAAAATGAGTTTCACTGTCTTTACTGTGGCTAAAATGTGTGCAGGATATAATTGCTCTGTAAGCAGGTGACACAAGGGTACATGTGGGGCAGTCCAGAGTTTTGATCTGGAACATGCTGTGAAAAGGACACAGCGTGATGACATTTATCAGCACTAGGCATCTAGTTAACAAATCTTGGAAATGAACTGGGCAAATAACACCTCAAGCCTATTGTTTTAAGCAGAATTGAAACAAATATATAAACCTGTTCTACTTGCTCCATGTCTCTGTTTCAAGATACAAATAGCTGGGAAATTTTTTCTGAAATTTGAGTATGTAATGGACAAGATAGCCCATCAAAATAATTGCAGGTGCCTAACTGGCACTGGGAAAAGGTTTTGCAGCAGGTCCATTTTGCCAGATGCGAAACTGTAAACATGGTACCACAGTGAGTTTACTGGCATAAGAAAACAAGGTGTTATGTTACATCCTCTCCCTGGGTTCCTATGCCAAAAAGTCACCTGTGGATATCCTTGCTGAAAGGCAGCAGGGAGCACACCAACTGAAGGGCCATGAGAGCAAAGTGATAGACAAAGTCTTCTGAGTAAGTCAAAAACAAAGAAAACTGATGGTATTCCATCAATATGTTAAGGAAGTCAGGATTTCTGGCTGTACCTGTTGTATCGCTGTTAGCCTATGGAACTGCCTTTCCCACAAACTTCATGAGTATTAAGCTTGATTAAAAGCAACTAAAGGAATATTTAACTCTCAAAGAATCCTTTCATTACTGAGAACACTGAGATGGTTGTTACTTTTACACTTAATGAAGTGCATAAAAGACAGTTGCTGAAATATGTTGCACTCTGGAGTGCAGCTCAACTAACAGAAATTAGTAAGTTTTTGTGAAATCTTGTCTCAACACCAAATCTAAAAAACCACGTTCTTTCTGCAATACCAATCGTATCTTGACTGAAAGTGTAAGAGAACTAAGTAGGCTAAAAATGACTGTAGAAAAAGCCCCCATAGAAATTCTGCGTACTTTGGCAAAAATTCTGTCAACTGTCTGATCTCTTCCAGCAGAGAAGTGGAAGTTTCCACTCTAAGCTCGAATGTTGGTACAGGAAAGTAAAAGAGCAAACAAAGGAACAAATTGCTCATAGTAAGCCATTCACTAGAAAATAATAAATAGTTAAGATGTAAGCATTACAAAGCAGTATATTCTGCGCATTCACGGAAGAAAAGTTGTGGCAGAAGAACAATTAGCACTTCAAAGAGTTTTTATAAAAACAAGTATAGAAAAATAATAATTAGTCTTTCCTCAAGCAAAACACACACTCAATTTAGACCAGTATATGATTTCAGCGACTCCTCTGCTAGTAGGCATATGGGCTTAGGACCTCACTTAAGGTAGGCTAAACTTGTACCTATGCAATGCTGCATCAGGAACTTGTAGTAGTTTCATGCGTAGTTGTATTGGGAAAAGCCTACTTCTGAATGTAATACAAGTCAATTTAAGATTGAATTTTATGAAGTGAGTGGGCGATGGTATGTGACAATTAAGTAATTCCCATTATCCTAGTGTCCCTGCTGACTTGGAATACACACATCTTGAATTAATTGAGTCCCATACCAGTCTAGAAAATAAAATTAAGGGAATCATCTTCTGTTCTAGCTTACAGATAAGCAAGCTGATTCAAAGCCTTAACAAGCACACAGACCCAGCTTTTCATTTCTGCACAATAGTTTCAGAGAGAGGATGAAAAGTGCTCTGAACAACCCCAAACCGTGCTGCAGGAACTACTTTAAAGACTTATCCTATTATTCTTTCAGCTCTAATAGCTCAAACAGCTGAATTAAAAGTCTTGCCAGGAAGATTAGGAGAAATTTAAAATTCAGTTACCACAGTAAATGTAAAGGGAAAGTCTGAGATGAGTTTAGGTGAGTGAGAACTGACAGAGAAAGCCTCAAAATCATTATTCATCTCCATCCTTTCAGCCGTGACTGCGGTGTTTGCATTTGCCTGCATTTGAAGGTCTAGGCTGTTGCCCAGGGAGCCAATCAATGCTCAGGGGAAAGAGAAGAAGGCAACGTTTACAGAGATAGAGGTAGCCTAGCTTATGCAGGTTCTGTTGCCTCCTACCCCATGTCTGCAGTCTGATCCAAAAGAAGAGACTGCTTGAAAAACTATGTATGCAAGTTAGTCTTGAACATTCATTGAGTTAACAAAACTTTCTGTGGACCACTAGTGAGCCTCTGGGACATAGGAGGCTCCAAAGGATTGGACTGGCAAACAAATAACACCATAAAAAGGAAGACGGGAAAAGCAAGGAAGATAGAAAATAACAAGTGATACAAATAGTGAATGTGTCTCTACTGAGAACAAATGCTATCAAGCTAGTCAACAGCCTGCTTCTGTGTGAGAGCAGAAGGGCGAGAAGATGTAGACATGCTGTTTCTCTTTTTGGTACAACTTTCAAGATGGTTTTCAGGACAATATTTTGAGCAAACTAAGGACCTTTGATGCAAAGGAAGTGGTTAGTTGAACCCTTACAGGATATATTGATGGTGAAAATATGTAGACAAAATATATACGGTATGTGTTTTAAAAAATTTGTATTTCAAACTGGGTAAATGTCTTAAATGAGACGTAGTCAATGTCTGCCTGGAATCCATTTAATATTTGTTTTTCAAATACATTTGAGGATCAGTCAAATTGTACTTGAAATGTAACTCAAATGCTAGGAATTGGTAATGATACCACAGAATTTGTATCAATCCTTGCCACCATTGAGCACGAGTGATGCTTGCTCACTCATTTGTGAAACATTTCACCCAAGTTTATAAAGTGTTCCTAAAATCCTAGAATTCTTTTGTAGGAAACCTGATTTCACTGATCATTCATATGCACAGAATTTGGATTTATTGAGTTGCAAAATGTCTCCAGGTCTTGACATGGAAAATGTCTTTTGAAGAGTCTTGTTTTTACTAGAAGTGTATTAAATGGGAGTGGATTTTGTAGGGCTCCAGAGTTTCTTAAACAGTTTCTTATGTTTCTGCTAAATGCTCAAGCATAATTAAGGATGAATTTAAAAAAAAAGAAACTCAGCAGTGAAATTCCATCCATTAGCAATGCAAAAAAACTCTTTGGTGTTCTTCAACTTGTAATTAGCTCATGGGTGGAAGTTGCAAGCAAAACTGCGGAAGTTTCAAGCTCAAGTCTGCCTGATGGTCTCATTTTTAAACCATTTCCTTTGACCACAACCAGTTTTTGAGGGTTCTTGGTGTTATGGGTTGGAAAGTACTTTCTAGAGTATTCTGCTCCTATCTACATAATGTGACACTGCTCCTTCTAGCATTTTATATGTTCCTGTTTATAATGAATTATGACTTGTCTGATTGTTACTGTTTGTATGAACACAGTATTATAGGACAAGGCATGGGGGAGGCATGCTTCTACTCTTGGATAGACTCACTGTGGTGTAAGAATGACCGTTTTGGCTTTGATTCCAAAAAATGTAGGCTCGAAAGAAAAAAGAGAAAACAACAACAAAAAAAACATAACAGGTGTGCCTGAGTAAACTCCCAAGAGTTCCATCGACCTAATTGATTAAAATAAACAACTTGGCATATACTAAATAAACTGACGTGTAGACAAGGCTTTAAAATATGCAGCCCCTCCCTTTCAGAGTTCTGGCAGCAACAGTGAAGGATGATGCCAGCTGGATTACAACCTACATGTATCAGGGCAAAGACAGACAGTGTCTTCCTGATCTAGCTGTAACTCTTGAAGAGTAAATATCCCTAGCTGTTGGATGCTGCTCTTGCCTCCATAATCAGGATCATACAAAGCACTGAAACAGCTATTCATCTGAGTATTGATATTCAGATATTTTTTCTGAAGTTATCTATGATGAACATGGCTTGCATTAACCTGACTGATCTAATTTTGAGGCAGGAGAGGTTACAAGGCATAAAATCACCCATGGCTACAGGTATAAGAGAGCATCTTATGCTCTTTAGGTATTTTTTAATTGATCTAAAGTATCTGGCATGTAATGATGGTCTATATACTGGTCTTCTAGCACAGTATTGTTCCAGGCAAAATTTTTTAGTAATTTACCTTATTCAAACAAGTAAATGCAGCTCTTCTATTCTAGAGCACAGTGGGTTTTGAAGCACAAATAGATCTAAAGGATGTCTTTTTTTCTGCTTTTTTATACACATGTATCCTAATGATTTGTCCTACTTGCAGACAAGAGGACAAATCAACACCAAATTATTTAATATCCACTAAAATCCAGATCATTTGTAGATCTTTTCAAAATTCTGCTTACACCAATGAGTTTAACGTAGCTGAGCCTAAAGAAAGGGTTTTTCCAGTTATTTCAGATGCAAAAGTACTTGACAAATGCACAAAATAGAGGCACCACTTTCCCATCACTAGAAACGTGGCCTTGTCTGCCTTGGAAAACATCTGTTTGCTGTTAGGCAGCCGTGTTTTGGGAAACACAACTGTTCTGAGGAATACCGACTCCACTCAAACTTTGGGGGCAATTCAATTAAAATGAGTGTTAACTACTGGAATTTATGGAGTGCTTCCTGCCTAATCTTATGAAACATGACGTGTAATTGCTATGAGTGGTTAAGACTTTAGTTTCATACCTGCCTGACGGTGCTAATTTAAACAGATGTAACAAACTGGAACTGAGGAAGTGTCTGGAAAACAAAATGATGCAGGTGTCCCATTCAATGATGCTAAGTTTCCCGGGGCTTTGCTGACTAGCACACAGTGTATCAACCAAAACTTGTAGGCAGAAAACCACAAAGAGAATAAGATTTTTGTTTGTGTGTTTCGTCATGGCTGAACATATGCATATGGTGCTGGGGAAGTCAAAGTCGATGCCAGATATATTAGCAAATGACTCCACCACTGGCTAGGTGTTTCCAAGAAAACAAACAAAAGTATGGAGTGATCAATTGCGTGCACAGAACACACTCCCACAGACCAGTGCTCTCCACAACACCAATGTGCCACAGCAATGTATTACCGAGGAGCGCATTTCTGCTGACAGACTCTTTCCACCACAATTACAGAAAGAATAATGGCTGAGAAACAACACCCATATGTCCCCATTAACTTTGCAATCTGTCTAATCTGTCTCTTTACAAAGTCCTCATCACATCTCAGATATTACAGCGATAACAGGATAGATTAGACAGACTTCAAAGCTGCTGGAGAAACACAAATGTTGATTCCCAGCCATGATTAATTTGGCCAGAACCTCACAGTCTTTTAATTTAATTAAGAACATAAGGAGTGATCAAATCAGTGACAAAGTGAAAGAGAGGCTGAGCCAGCAGCTGTGGACAACATGCACTTCCCAACAGGTATATATTTGTATATATATATATATGTACACACAGAAGAGATGCTGGGGAGTACTCTGCTGCGAGTTGTTCATTCTCAATGGAAGCATTTTAATCACACTTGCAAGGAACACTGATATCTATCTGACTGATAGCATCATGTGTATCAGTCCTGGAAATGAGAAAAACCAAATGGCCATCAATTAATTACCAGAATTAAAGACTAATAAACATAAAAATAGTAAATAATGGATCTGGCAGCTGCCTTTGAGCATGCTTTCCTGTTGTAGAACGTGTGAAGCAGCCAGTCCATCATCAGAAGAGCAGCGAACTGCTTCCAGTGGGCCAAGAAGCCCGAGCATGTACCATAGCAATTGCTCTTTGCATAATGCAGGATATGTTCACACTCCCTGGCGGGTAACAGGCTGATGCGCCAATGCCTGCAGGCAAAGCAGTCAGAGCAATTCTCATTGACCACAGAGGGATGTGCCTTGAAGGGTGATAGCATATTTACAGCTTACTTATGGTGCTTTTAGCAATGAAACCTACACTTCTCCCCACACTGCTGCAGGGCCAAATGTCCCACCTGCACACCTGCCTCTGCTTCCTGGCGTATATGGGACTGCACATGCAGCACGTGCTGTTTTACAGCTTGGGTAATTAGCATAAGAAACCTATGCATCTGCCAGGCACTGGGGTAGTTTCACAGGGACATATGCAGCCGTTCAACTTCTTGTTTGATGAGGGACAGCCTGAGGAACATGGGGGCTGGTGGCATGAGGCGGCTGTTCTGGCTTGGGCCTGCACAAAGCCCTGCTTGAGGTAGAGAGGGTGCATGTCCAGGGGCATGCCTGCAACCAGCCTGGTTTAATTTGCTTTTCAGGAGGCAGTTTGTGCTTGCATCTTCTCCCACGTCCTGTGGGATGGCAGATTCTTACGCTTGTGGTTGTGCAAGCATGTCCCGATCAGGTTTTTAATGTGTGAGGGGTAAACTGTATTATAAGCTTATATAAAAACACAGGGGTGCTACTAAATGGAAGCAGGGCTGCTTTTATTTTGAAAACATATTCTTAAAAGGAGCTTCCCACTGTTTAAATAGCCAGCTTGAAATCTTAGTAATTCACCTTAGCACTCCTGGATGCTTCTAAGCCCACAAGATGCTGGTTTACCTACAAGGCAGTCCTGAACAGTTTAAGGTACAGATGCACTTAAAAGCTTCTTTGAGCAACCTTGGGCATGATTTTACACTGTCTTAGTCCTCATACATTATCTCTGCATACTTCCTCTCCTACCCTGTGGCAAATGCAGTGTAACTGATGCCTCTGATGCTGCAGGCTAAACTATCTCACACTTAGTCCAGAGCAAAGATTTGCCCAGGGCAGTCCTCAGGGACAGTCTGATGTGCTGTAAATTCACATCTTGGCTTATCTTAAGGTAAATTGTGTCAGAGTGAACTAAAATGTATCTGGCACAGATCAACATAACAGTGTCATGTTCCTCTGCCAGTTTGATGAAACCTATTTATTACCATAATTTAGGTGCAGCTTTCTTCTTTGTTCAAGCTAGTAAACAGGAGCTTAAATTTTACTATGGGTATAATTTCTTAAGAAGCATAAATCAAAGAAAATAACAGTTATACTACAATAAGTAAAATCACAAAGATTTTAGTTACATCAGATAAACTTTCTTGTACAGACAAGGTTTTCACATTGCATACGTTTTTACGTTTATGTAAACCTGGCTTGTGTCTGTTTAGCTTTTATCTTTGAGAGAGATTTTTGTGAATAAATGTGTCCAAAGAGAGCTCACAATGATACAAATGAATTTTATTTTTAATATATTTCAATTCATTTCTTATACCCGCTTTGCGTTAAAATTCTGGGACATGCCTGTGGTGAGAACTACATGGATATCCCTTTTAGGTGGTTTTATCTGAATTTTCTCTTGGCTGAAATCAAGCACCACAAATTTTGCACCCAAACGTAATCTCCTTACATGACATGCTCAGCCAGATGGCAGGTCAGAGCATTAACTGCACACTTGTCCTCCTCCCCTTGTCTCCAGGAAAAGTTTCCAGCAAGTCTCCTTGGTGGTCGTTTTAAAGAAGATGAGATCAAGTATACATAGAGCTGTTTATATAAATAACAAGTAAAACAATCTCTGTTCTGCAGCATTGCTACTGTGGGCAGGCTTAACACATGAAATTGTCCTATCTGCTAGGATTTTGACTTGCTGTTAGAAATGGACTATCACAGTCCTAGTTTCCAGAAAGACATACAGGTATGAATATAGATGGTAAAGATACAGATATGGATAAATGTGTATGAGTCTAGTTATGGTGGAGTATTGAGGAAAGAAGTGCTATATGAAGAATGCTGAGCTTGGAAAATGGAATGGCAGCACCTATTAGCTTCTATTGATGTGAACACAAACTACATAGGTGCTGCTGCTGCTGCTGCTGCTCAGAACTGTTTCTGTCTTCCTTATGCTTGGTTGGCCCTAGGAGGGTTGACAGGACTCTGGTCACTGCAAGGACTCTTGCTCCAGCGCTGCCAAAGTGCAGGATGTATGCAGAGGATACTGGGTTCATTCTCAGAAGCAAACTGGTATTCCTCACCCAGGGACAGCTGGGGTAGGACTCATTTGACGAAGTGTGAGCAACCACACACATCAGCATTTGAGAAGGACCATGCTTATACAGTGTGTTCTCTAAGGTGGTATTTACTTCACAGCCAACCCTGCTTTGAGCAGGATGTCCCTCCAGCCTGAATTACCCTATCAGCTAATGATCCACACTCATCACTGAGCATCCATAGTTAATACGGAGAAACAGGCAGTTGCAGAGAAGGAAGTCTGTCACTCTACAGTGTAAGTGTGAAACAGCCACTGTCAGATAAGCTGTCCCCAGCTGGGGTTCTTTTTTTTTCCATAGACTACAAAAGAAATTCAATGTCTTCCATACAAGTAGTGGTATCTGCTGTAGATATCTAAAATTAGTGGAATTGATTCCTTTCTGTGTTTGAAGACGTCTTTCAAAGTATAAATTCAAGTTAAACTCTGCAAAAATATGTCCTCTGTATAAATAAAAACAGCTAACCTTTTTATTATCTTAATTTCTGCTTTTCTTTCTGCAGTCTTATATGTCATGTCTTCTCACAGAACTTATCCATCATTGTAGAATTTTGTGTACTCAGAAATGGTGCTTTTTAAATCCATGTTATCAAATGTTTCATATTTTTCAGGAACTCTCTCTTATGGTCTTTGCAGACTTTATTTTTCAATGCTAAAGTATCTTCTAATATATCTCACAGGGCTGTCATAGTTGTCCAGATATCACCAATGCTGGGAGAAACCAGACCAGCACCAATGGCCACTGGCAAGATGCTGTGCCATTTCTGTGGAAGGCAATGAAGAAAGGGGGCAGACAGAAGTCACAGATGATCATCAGCATCAGCTCACTGGATGGGTTCGCTGTGTCAATTAAAAAGAGGAAGTACAGAAAGCTTAGGCGCAATTTTGGGAAGCAGTTACAGGCAACAGTATTGTAATGAACCTAGAACGATCTGCCCATTTAATTTGTTTTCAGTCTGTATTAGTGATTGATAGTAGTGTCTCTTTTGTGCATGGTCTTTTGTGTTTTTCCTTTTTTTAAAAGACCAGTTGATGACAGAGATCACACCCAAGCTGTTTAATCTCCCCAGACATGCTAGTTCCCTCTCCATGCATCTCTCCCAGCTGTGCCCAACATTGTTCGGAGCCATGCTATCTGACCCAGGGCAAAAACATGCCATGGACCACGCTTACATTTGAACAGTTCTTAGTATAATGTACCAAAGTTCAGACACATGGCCTGGGTCTCTCATTTATTTAATGTGAATGTAATAACAGCGACATTTTCCTCTATGCAGTCACTGGAGCTTATGGAAATTTCAGGGCCATTCTAGGAAAAAATTCAAGTTGGATTTCTTTGGGAGAGACAGAATCTTTTATTATACGAAATTACATAGCTGGAAGGCGCAGGCACAATTTAGATCCATTAGGTCTGAAACTGAAGCAGCAAACTTAGGCCAAGAGAAAGCTGAGAAAAACTGCTCTATGTTTAAGCTCGTGTTAGCTCTGGAGAAAAGTGACTCTTCCAGCAGAGTCTCAGTAATACCAGACCTCACAACATATCAATATCAACAGTTCTCGATATATTTTGTCTCCTCTTTACCATTTTGTCTCTTGTTAAGAATAAAATTCAGACTAAAATTTTTAATAGGCAGATTCATAACAGCTTGTGCATCAGGACACGTTTGGCAGAATATGTCTGACAGGATTTTTTCCACCTCCTAAAAAAATTCCGCTAAATATTCATGCATTCCTGAAAGAAACCTGATTCTTCGCCAAACCAAAGCGTGTTAGCAGTCAGAACAGGAGGGTTCCTTTGTACTTGCTGCACCTCTAACTCCTGCAGGTTTTGCTTCACACCTGGTCTCGGCAAGCAGTTGCTGTTAAACCCAAATTACTCCACCATGGAAATGGTTTACAACCTGAGATATCACCAATTCATTGATTTTTCTTTTCTTTTTTCTTTTTTCTTTTTTTGGACATAGGTATTTTTAAGTTTTCTGCAGAATTTGTAGTTTCTGGGAGTTTTCATAGTGTCTGGAACCATCTATTAGAGACTGAAAAAAACTTGCGTTTTTCAAAAGAAAGCGCAAATTCTTCTTTTAACAGGTAGCTCATGATTATGTTTGGTAGTAATGAAAAATGCGCTGTATTTTATTCCACAAGTTGTTGAAAATACAACAAAACAATTTTGAAAAGAAAATGAACGGAGGAAATATTATTAAAGAATTTAATTTGTCTAAGAACATTTTCATTAAGAACTGTTTTGCAGCCTGTTTTTCTGTTGAAACCTTTTTTTTACGCAGCAGTAAATATGAAATTACTTTACTCCCTGCAGTCCTTCTGCCATTATCAGTGGGGACACAGGAAAGGCTCTGATTTTTCTGGGTATTTAGTACCAGCTGCTGGTGAGCTATTTGCATTCCAAGTCAGGGAAGACATGTTGGGAGCAGATGAGAGAATGGGCTTCAGTGCAGGTGGGAGCTGTCATGAGGAAGCAAACTGTCAGCACCTGATACGAAAGGATTACAGGAGAATTCATGTTGGAATAGACCTGAGAGATCTCCAGCCCAACATTCTGCTCAAAGGAAGGGCAGCTTTGAGGTCAGCCCAGTTTCTCAGGACTTTATCCTGCCTAGTCCTGAATCCCTCCCAGGACAGACACTGCATGAGCTCTCTGGGCAACCTCTCCCAATATCTGACTGGCCTCGTGGGGAAGTTTCTGTTTACACCACATCCAAACCTCTCCTGTTTCAACTTAACCCCAGAGACTTTCATGTTCCCACCAGGCACCACTGTGAAGTTCCTGGCTTCATCTTCTTGATGACCTCCCTATAAGTACTGGAGGTGATCCTGAGTGGCCAAAGCCATCCCTTCTCCAGCTGAACCAGCCCAGCTTCCTCAGCCCCTCTTCACAAGGCCAGTGGTCCAGCCCCAACTGGTCTTATGCTGAACTTGCTCCAGTTCATCAGTGATTTATTACTTGTACTGGGGGAACCAAAACTTGTCACAGCATCCAGACATAGTCTAACAAGCACAGTGGAGCGCTGTGCGAGAAGCAGTAGAGGGCTAGGTACGTATCCTCTGATGCTTCCCTCATTTTGGAGGTTAGTAGCCTCCAGTGAACTAGAGGATTGGTTCTCAGTCTCTGCCTCCTCCATGCATGCACGCAGATGCTCTGCTACTTATGGTAAATTTCTGCAGGGAAATCAGGCTGGTGACACCACAACAACATTCTCCAAACCATCCAGATTTATGGCCTTGGAGCAGAAGTGCTGAAAACACCATTAATTAGTCATAATCTTATCAAAAATATTTTATTTATGAAAGTAACAATTATACTATACAACCTATATTGGAAGTACATTTGCTAGAATAAATTGCTAGAATAAATACAGGCAATTAATTCAATTTTTATAGAAGGAGAAGATTTATTTGACATTTGAATGTTAACCCAAGCTTTAACTTACATCATAAATAGTTAAAAGGCATAGTCAAGTTTTTTTTACTGTTTCTTTTGCATTTTTTTAATACTGTTCTATTTTGTAATCAACAGGAATCAACTCTCCAATCATTAACATAATATTAGTATGACTTTCAAGCAATCATGTACCTCAAGATAATCAGACAAATAAGGTAGTGTGTGTGCAGTTCATTCTACAGCAGAATCTATTCATGTCTGCATAAAAAAGAAGCTGAAAATGCTTCAAAGTTCTTTAAGCATCATATGCTGATTTCTGCTTTACCACAGTGCTTTTAATACCAGAATCTGAAAAGGGCATATATCTGTATGCAGCTGGCTTTCTGTTGCTCTTTATAAAGATATTAGGGCTCAATGCCACATTCCTTTGGCTGATGAAGGACTGCAGAATTTAGTCCTGAGTGTTATTTCTCAAAAACATGGTCCAAAATAAATGTCCCAGATGGACATTAGGCACCAAGGAAGTGATAGATTTGCTAAGACTTGATGTTTTCTGATAAAAGTTGGCTTTTTTTCTGGTAGATATGCTTTAGTCAGGCACAAATTACTGGGCTTAGTACACGGGTTTGTATTACACCGGATGTCAGAGAAGCTGATGTTTATATTGTCTGTAAACTCTATGAAGGGCACTGCAGAAGTTTTATAGTAAGGCACCCACATTTTGAAAGTGTTGATATGTTTTCCTTTCACCTATTTTTTTAACTAAAAATTCTGAATTATTTTCTTGCCACTAGCAGATTACAAGCAACTACGACTTCAGTGAAGTCAATAGTAGTTTGAGGTGTCCAGTATTTCTCCAGATGAGAAGCTTGTGGTTCTTTAGATGACATGTAAAATCAGTGGGAGCTCTCCTATAGCAATGCCGTTTCCAATAGTATCAAGGCCTGGCTTACCAAATGGTTATTGTGCATGCCAGGGATACTATGCTCACAGCAGAGAAGTAAATTTCCCTATTACAACATTGTCCAAAACAAAGCAAAGCCCCAAATTGCACATATCTACCCCTTTGGCCTTTTTTTACAGACAAGTATGCTTGTATTCAAAAACTGACAATGTTGGGCCTTTCCTAATAAATGTTTTCAAAGAGCACATTTAAATACATTTTCACAGAAATAACCATTCATCAGTTGCAAAAATGCAGAGAGACTTTTTATGCTTTCTATTGTGAACAATATTAAATCAGCACAATTTTGGGGGAGAAATTAATTTTCTTTTCTCAAATGTACTTAAGGAGGCTAAAGAACAAAATGTTGGGGAGGCGACTTTTTTGGCAGATAGTAAAATATAAAATATGTGATTTAAAAAAAAAAGTTGGCTTAAAAATACACACACACAAAAATAATACAATAATATAAAAATACAGCTCAGCCAATGGCCTCTTAAAATTTACCTTTGGCATTACATTTGGCAGCCTAACACAAAAGACCCTTCCTATAAACAGAACTATAAAAAAGAGAAGTTCATAAATTAGGTTGCAAGGGGTTGTAAGATCCTTTTCTTGATTCTCCAAACTCCTTTTCTTCCTGTCCACACACATAAGCATGACCAGTGAGGTATATAGAACGTAACACTGTCAGGCATATGCACAATAAAAAAGTGCATAAACATAGAAGTTCTCCCATTTTCTTGCGAACAGGTTGAAACGGTGTGGTTTGATTTTTCCCCCTTGGAAAAAAAATCATTTTCTATTGTTTTTGATTTTCTTACTTTGGCAGGATGAAAATGAACCCAGAGGAATATAAATGTCCTATTCCCAGCAGCAGTGATCCATTTCCCTTGGCAACAATCGTCTGATGCCACAGATACTACAAGGTTGTTGGGTTGCTTTAGAACTCTCTGGGTAACTTCCCACGGAAACATCATACATCTAGCACCATGTCATAGTGTTGCTCTTTCTTCCGCCTGCCACATTTGGTGATAAGAACCAAATACAAAGTCAATAGCAGAACCCAGTAACATGCATAGAGGATTGTACCAATGATGAGAACTGTTGTTTTCGACTCAGAGAATGGCTTTTTTGATTCCTTGTAGATAGTGAAAATTACGCCACCTAGGAGGATTGTAAACCAAATGGATACTGGAATGAGTCCTATAAAATTAACTACAATGGTTTTTCGTCCTGATGTGCCCCACCCTGCTTTGTTTATCGTGGCAATTGCAAACATCTTTGCTGGCAGTAAACTTGACATATACAACACTGAGTAGAGTGACATGAAAACCATGACAATGTTGCCCCTAAGGAAGCTGGCAAAGGAAGACTTTATCAGGCCCACTAACTGAACTGTCAACAAGAAAAGGAGAATGTTCCAGATTTTTCCCCTGTAGAAGAGCTGAATGACTGTGGCGATAAGGAAGAAAGGAAAGAATCCAGTGATTACAGCTTCATAGGTCATCCACAAATGGTGCTTGTGGAACCACATTGCATTATAAAGCCACTCTCTAAAGTACGATTTACTCCAGCGGGTCTGCTGATTCAGCCACCTGAGATACTCTATTGGTGTTTCGGTAAGGCACTTGGATCTAGCTGTGTATTTTGTTGCATAGCCCAGACTTAGCACTCGGTTAGTTAGATGCCTGTCATCTCCAAAGCTGCACTGGGAGCCCATAAATTCTTGATTGTACCAATCTTCCACAAATTCATGCAGTAAAGAGTTTCTGTACATTCCCAGAGGTCCACTGATGCACTGTACGCAGCCAAAGTAGGACTGACAGGCTCTTTCTATGTTAAATGCCATCCAGTATCTCACACTGCTCAGAAAGGAGATCCAGGAATCATACTTGTTCAAAATCTGCAAAATACAAGAAGTTGGCATTTTAGATGAGCTCTTGAGAAAGAAAATATACACATTGGATCAATAAGGAATTTGCAGAGATTGGAGTACTCTTAGACCAAATATAGGGGGAACCTCACTGCTGTGTCCAACCCACGGCAAATCCAGGAGTTACCAACACACAGTCCAGGACAGTGACAGGAAAGGCAAGGCAAAGCCTTGAAGAGGCTGTTACACTAAAATGATCATTCTTCTCACAGCCTTTCCTCTTCTCCACCAAGAAACTTCTTTCCTAGGTCATTTTTCTTTCTTTCTCTTCAGTTAAGTTAAGGACCTGCTGGGCTCAGCCTCTACTGCGAGGAGTTGGGGTGCCAAAGACGAGGCTTCCTCCTCCTCTGCCCCACTTGTGTACAGCTTTGTTTCTCACAGGACTTCTTCCAGCCCTCCTAAAGCTATGCCAGGATATAAGAGAGGTTGAACACATGGTCTTTGGCCTACATTTTCGGTATTGCCCTAGATGTTTGATCCTGGACTATGCCCCCATATGTCACATCAGACTTGCTGGGGATCAGCCTCACTTGATTTGCTTCTGCAGTACTAGCACTCTTATTTTGCACCAAGACACATTGTGATATTCCAACAGAGTCATGCTTCAGCTCACATAAGGGGCTCAGTCCTTCTCTTCTGCATGCCCCAAAGCTCACCTGAAGCTCAAGCCTACACTTAAAATGTAATATAGTTATAATCTGAGTCCAAACACTCAATGGAGGTAAGAGCACGTGTGGGTGCCCAAGTCAATGTCTTCACATCCACATTTTCAGCTCACACCTTGTTCTGAAAAACAGAGCAAGTACCCTGCAGGGTGGCAGTGCCAGCTTCGCACTAATATCTTCTCAGTATTAGGATTTTCAGGGATATCTATGGCCTTCTACAACTAGAAGATATTTTTCTGTAATTAGAAAAATACAGTCTTTACTTTGATGGCCCTAATTTCTATCATGTTTGAAAGCTGTCTTGTCTGTTTCAACTTAATTCCAAAACATTTGTAAGCAACAGGGCTTAGCGGTGGACTCAAGTCTGGCTCAGATTTATTTGGTGCATGTTGAGAAGTTAATCAGGAAAATAAAAGGCCAGAACCTTCATTCTGCCTCCTTTCCTCCAAGAGCACAAGTCCTTCCCACTTTGCGCAGGTGCTTATGAAGCAGGTGCTTCACTGCCATGGCTGAACTCATACTGTCTCCTTCCAGGTGTAATCATACATGCCTGACATCTCACATGTGTGGGGTGAGTGTGATGCATGGTTTGTGATCAGAGCAGAGCCGCAAAGATATTCAGCCTTCTGTGGGAATCTTAATTCCTGGAATTAAGAGCCACATGCCTGAAATACTTCTGACTACTGGGGCATTCATCAGGAAGTGCTTGCCCATATAGACAGCCCTTTTCCCTCCATCTCACACAAAAGCCTGACTGAATATAGGGACCAATCCCAAGGCCAGTTGAAATGTTTATATGTGTTTTTCTTTATAAACTGTAGCAGAAACATTTGTGTCAAAAGGAATGAACAGCCTTTTGCTGTAGTTGTCAGTTAGACTCATCAAGGGCTGGAAATCCTCACAAAAGTGGAGCTGGGCTGACTTCAGGCCTTCACATTGTCCTGTCTGACAGAGATGGAGAGGAAACCCAACAATACACAGAGTGCATAGTGCACTGCATTTCAAAAAGGCTTTTATTCATAACAATCCTGGCTGCTAATAGTGATAAAAAGGCTTGGGGTGCTGCATTTGGCTTTGAGAGACCTGTTCTCTGCTCGCTGGTGTCCTAAAGCTTTTCTGTGGCATCCTGAGCAAACAGTCATGCTCAGATACTCAAAGATGCTGCAACAAGCCTGACAGTCCTGATGCCCCATTTTTCACACATATGGGGGAGAATAATACTTGTCTGCTTTCTATGGGTGTTAAAACCACACAGTGCTCACACCTGAGAATTAGAGTTCTGTTCAACAGATAGAAAGAGTAAAGTCTCCTAAGAGCCTTTGTTTTGATACCAATTCAATGCTATTGCAATAGAATTGAAAAGTGAAAAGGAAAAGGCAGGGAGAAGCGTTGTGGTGCAAATATTTGCTGAAACTCCCCAGCTAATCTGAAAATCATTGTACTCACCTGTACATCGCCTCCAACTCCTCCAACCATAGGATCTTCTTCTAAAACCTTTACCATCTCCACAGATGAGGCTGGATCAAGCATTGTGTCTGAATCACAGACCTATGAAAAAGACAAAACCAAGAACAAAAATGGGTTGAGTACACGTGAACAGAGAGTAAAAATCACTTGAGTGGCAAGTGCCTCTGTATGCATATTCTCCTGAACACAATTAAATCTCTCTTTGGAGTCTGCATTGACACTTCTTAAAGGCCATATGTATCAGGCAGCAAGGAGTGGTGCTGAATGAAACAGAGCGCTTGTTAGGGCTGTGCATGCAAACAGTCCTCTCTTCCGTATCAGCTCTATTTGTTTTACTGGCACACTGGGCTGGCAGCTTTGAATAAGAGAGATGCTCTCAGAGATGGAGCACTGCAGAGCAAGACAGTGTTTGTGGGTGTGTTTCAGATTCCTGCTGAGCCCTGACACAGGTTTCCCCTGTGTTGGCTGCCTGGTTTTAGCACCCTGGTCAAATGTCTCCTGCTGCTGTAAGAGGGAAGGAGCAAGGAGTTAAATTCCAGACGTGTGTTAAGAAGAAAAAAAGGAAAAAAAGGTCAGCTAGGAGTCTTGAAAGAAACCTTATAGTTCTTTCACTTACAGAAGGATTTAGAAATTGATGCAAGATATGTATTTTGGGTTACAGAACAAGCTCATTTTTAGATTCAGATGCACGGTGTGTTATTAGCAGTGCAAGGATTTGACATTTGATGTACAGAAATAATTTGCTGTTTTCCTCCAGCACTCCTATATAGAATGTCTAAGTAAGACCAAAAGGATCAAGTCCGAAGTGCAGTACTCCACAAGACCAGGGCAGAAATAGATGACACACACAAGGCATTTCAACCACACAAACACTCCCAGTCAGCTAGACACTGTGTACACTAGGAACTGGCTTCCCCCTGGAGAGTAGGAGGAGACCTCAGACAGGCTGGCCGGTCTGCAAGGCAGCTGGTGCTGCTTTCCTTTGCTTGGAGGTGAATGACATGGGCTGCAGCCTGTTTCAAACAAGCGGGTATCTCCTTGTCCCAGGCTGCTGCTGAAGGCAGAATCCCAATAGCCCAAGAACTCATTTTGCAGATGCCCTGTGACCTGAGCAGAGGGAGGCTGTCCCGGAAACACTCCTCTGGCCAGCCAGATGCTGCCCTACAAATTCTCCTCCTCTTTCCAGTTTATCCACAATTTGCATTCCTGTGATTTCAAGTAGGGACGGTAGAGGCCAAAGTCAGTGGCTCTGCATGAATAGGCTGTTAACTCAAATCCCAGTGAGGCTTCAGATCAGGAATCTTAATTTTGGTATCCTTTCATGCAACCTTCCAACTCAGCCTAAACCCCCTTGCTCCAGGAGAGCAGAAACACTCATTGCTGCTTTGTGAAGCAGAGGAGAGTTTTTAGGTATTCTGTTTTGGGCCAGACTTGAACTGGGAGGTTACCCGGGATAACCGGGCTGCACAGCTCGTGATGCAGCTGAGTGTCTGCCAAAATGTTTCCTCTCCATGCTCACTTGGAGGGGGCTGAAAGAAGAAAGCTGATGAGAGCTCTCATATTTCTGTCAGGAGAAAATCCACAAGAATCTCGAGCTCCCACTAACTTGGAGCATCCAGCTCCTCTCCCTGTAGGACTCAGCCTGGGGAGCACCTTTGTGACCTGACCAGCATATTCCCCTAGCTTCAGTGGAAAGCCATCACCAGAGACAGCACATGGTGATAGAAAGGGAGCATCAATTCTTAGGCAGGGAAGAAAGGATGCCTGTATTTCTGTCTGGGACTTCCTGGACAGCCCTGTCACTGAGTGCTTTGCATGGCAAATCTGCTGTTGGTACCCAGTGCTCAGGCAGATGCTCACCCCATTTTTTGTGACTGTGAGTGGTCGGATGGGGTCAGCCCCATCCCAGCTCCTCAGCTTTCAGTCCTGTGCCTGTCACTCAGTGTGGCTCAGCATCCCCCACCCATCAGATGTATTTATCTATAGCAGAGAAACCTGCCATGAGCAACACTGCTAATATGGAATGAGGAATCCTAAAAACACTGGATTTATTTATAAATGACCAGCATGTGTCCTGGGCATGTCAGCACAGCGGACATGTCTGCGTTCCTGGGACAAGCTGTCATTTTCCATTTGGATGAGGTTTTTCTAGGTAAAAAGAGGACATGCCCCGAGAGAGGCAACTTAGGAAGTTGAATGAAGCACACCAGGGCTGGCCCAGCACAGCCCTAGAACCAATTTGCCATCTTTCCACATAAGGGCAGGGTGACCTAGAAATTACCGCCGTGGGTCACAGACTTGCATGAAAGGGACACTTGACCTTGTGTGCTGCAGCCTCCAGCTCTGAGCAAGCTGTTCAGGTGCTTGCTACAACCAGAGGTGGTGTAATCAAGTTGCTCCGAGGAGCTCAGGCTGTGCTGTATGGTTCACGCAGGTATTTGCATCAAATCAAGATGAATTGCAACCTGACAGCACCAGCCAGCTCTGCACTGATGATGTCTCCTAGTTTAACTATTCTACAAAATTGCTTGCACCCTCCTGGCCTCCTCCAGGAGGGAAGTAAAGTCTTCACAGTGACTTCAGATTTTTAGTGAGACTCCACTAATGAGCAACAGTCTGGTTACCTGCATTGGCCTGCTTGCTTATGATTGCCTGCCCATAGGCCTAAAGTGTGCTTAAGGACTGTGAGGCCCACAGTGTCAGGGGTGGGAGTCATGCTGACAAGTCCACTTTTTCAAATGATTGATCATTAATGCAGATTGCTCAGCCCTTAAAATGTGGAGCCTATTTAAAGTAATATACTCTGGATATCCCTAAAGAACTGTGTGGAAAATCTCAGCCTTCATTCATTCACAAAACAGAGCCACATGTCACCTGTACTGCATCAGGACTGTGGCCAGCCGGGGCCACCAACACGATGCATTTATAATGTAGATGTGACTGTGACATCAATCATCAGTGCAGCCCTTGGTGGATGCTTACAGCAGTATTATGGCCCCTGACACATTTATCAGGACTTCTGAGCCAGGTCAGGTGTATTAATTGACTGAGAGACCAGAAACATCTCTTCTGTTTTCTCAGTTTATGGTATGACACTTTTTCCAGGTTTCTTGAGTAAATGCAAGAGCTGGAATGAGGGAGGAAAGTTGTCATGAATGTGCTTCCTCTCTGGCTTCTCTCTGCAATTTGATATTTCTGTGGGAAGTGATTATAAAACCATGCTAATGCAGAAAAACAGCATTTTTTATCCCATCACAGTCCCTTGCAGCACAAAAGCACAGTGCAGACAATGGAGAATTTAAGCCCATTGTTTTCAGAGAATAAATCAGTTTAAGTTTTGGAAATGCTCAGGGATGGGTTTTAAATCTTTGCCTTGATTTAAAACCTCCAGTAACTCCTAAAGCTCTGAAAACAGAGCTCCTGACACTCTTCATTTTCTGCCTCTCCTGTGTGTGGAGTACTTGCTGTCTTTCTGCATCCCTTGGATACCGTGCCGTGCAGAATGTGCACATGAGTCTGCACGAGGCCCAGCTCCTATTGCAGAAATGCATGATTTGAGCATATGGTCACCTCAAGGCAATGGAGGATATCTCTGCTGTCCCACCAGAGGAGACTTCTGGAGGCAAAGTAATGTGCTGAAGTCACAGGAAGTTGGTAAAGGCTGAGGGTGATTAATTAGGAAGATTGTCTCATAATCAGTGGGATTTAGTTGAATAAACCTCGCTGGTCTTGATATACAACTAATATTCGGGTCTGGCCTAGTCCTACACACCTCCCTCCACACATGGCCTCCTGGACTTCCTGCAGTCTGTTTGCTGGAGTGAGGAGTGCTTCCATGTGTAAAGCACAAACATAGAAAATCTTTCACAGGATCCAAGGCAGCTGGAAAGAAATGTGTCTCTGCTGCTTTGGAAACAGGGAGAGAGGACCCAGCCTAATTCATTTTTAAGTGAATAGTGTCATAAGGGCTTTAAAGGCCAAGTCGTGGCAAGTGAGGTAATGCAGCTGTAAGTGATGAAGCAAAAGCTCCTTCAGGCTTCAGCTGAAGAAATCTTTCTTTCAAGACTGCACATTGACCTTTTCATTGAATACTCCGCACAGCCCTCAAAAGCTTCAAAATATCCCCATCTTTTTTACAGACTCTACCACTGAGATATTCCCTAGTGCCACCAAATACTTGTCTGTCTGCTTGCATGTGGCCACTGAAATTATCTCAAAATAAAACCTGACCCATGATCTGGACCTACAGGAGCAGAGAAGGGGTCTTCAGGAGGCCACTGGCTTTGCCTGAAGCAAAACCACTGTGATGAAGGAGCAGTACTGGAGTCTGAGGAAGTACTTCAGATTTCTCCAATAGCTGGTGCATAGATTTAACATACTCACAGATAGGCTGACCATTTTAAAAGGTAGCAAAATACACTTTTAACGGTCAAGCTGTTTCCAAATAGACTGAAAGGAGCACTGTGTTCATCAGGGACTAGGATGGCCTCTAACATGGAGCACAAAATATACAAAAGCTGCTTTCTTTCAAAGTGTGTTTGAATTGGCACTGACCTGGCGCTTTAATACCTACCTGTACATAATCCACGCTTCTCCCCAGTGCTTTGAATGCTGTGTACATTACTTCTCTTTTTCCACCCCATTTCTGCATGATGCAAACACTTTTGTTGGACAGGACCAGCTGAGATACGTGCTGCATGCTCTCTCTGTGAGACTCCTCCGTCTCACCTGGACCTTTGTCATGGAAGTTATTTCTCCAGATATAAGTGGCAGATTTGTCCCTACCCATGATTTCAGTAAAAATGTCCATCATGTAAACGTCGTCTTCAGAGTTCCCATCAATGACCATAACAACTTTAATTCCAGGGTAGGTCAATCTTTTCACAGAAAGTAAACATTTTCTTAAGTAGTCAGGATCCTCTTGATAGGCAGCAATACAAAGGGCAACAGTTTTGTTCAGCTTGATTGGAGTCTCTAGTGACCGCTTCATTTTCCTGTGCTCTAGGAAGGCAAACAGGCTTTGGATGATGAGATGTGATGCCAGGATAGCACCATAGAGTCCGAAGGAGAAGTAGTAGTTGTCTGTTTGGATGAATTGGTAGCCCACAATGTAAGCAGCGGTGATTCCCAGCAGGAGGGACACCCCGAAGAGCGTGGTTCCAAGTATTCTCAGGATACATATAAACCTCTCACAATACATCTGCAAAGAAGCATGGAAACTGTTAGCAGAGCTACCACTTCCCAACACAAGGCTTTGTCAGAGGTGCACATGGTGTCAACATTGAGCTCAGCATCAGCAGATGCACTCCATGCTTCTGGCTGCAATATGGACTTACAGCATCACCTGTTCAACTTATATCTCCTCTTTGCAGTATTCCTTACATGTAACATAAGAGTCAAATATGCCTTAATGTACCAGGGAGGTTTTCTTCTATTCATAATGTCCTCACAGAAAGCGCTGTCTGTGTCAGGGTCTTAATTTGGCAGCCTGGGCATGCTGAATGAGACTGTCACATTACCCTGAAGGGGCTGGAGAAGGGGCTTTCAGGCCACTGCTCACTTCATGGTCATGGGCAGGAAGAACAGCTGAATGTCTGTGCAGTCTCTCCTTGCTCCCCATCCATGTCACGACTGCATCCCACCCTGAATTGCGTCTGTTGCTTAGTTATGTTTGCAAAAATATTGGAAAGACATTCTTGAATCAGATGTCTGAATGTATTTATAACTTTTTAGACAGATGTCTGACTATATTTGTAATTTATATTTATATAATCAGACATGCTTGAAAAGGTCTTCTCAATACTATTGCAGAAATGTGTTATTCATACACTTGTGTACATACGCATTCGTGAGCATGTGTGTGTATGGCTAAAGCTTGACAGAGATTAAGTCTGTGGCAAAAGCACACATTTATTTAGCAGAGCTAAGGCTTCACTCTGGACTCTGAAATTCTGAGTATCAGCTGATTCAGACAACTCCTGCACGTGTAGGCTACTTGGCTATAAAGTCTTCCTGCTCTTGCTATGGAGGAGCTAGCAGGCATGGAAGGTGCTCTGGTATTCCCAAAACAAACAATGGACAAACATGTAGGCAGGCAGGCAGAATATATTGTTACTACATTGTTTTTTGTGGACAATTGCATTAGCCATTTTATGCCACAAATTTCTCATAATTACAGGAAAGTTAACAATGTTTTATGTCAATACATTTGACCTTAGGGACATAAAATAGATAATGGCTGTTCAAGGCAATCCCAGCAAGCACGTTCTAAGTCAAAGAATCTGAAGCACATGATTGAATATTTTGCTGAATTAGGGCCTCTCAGAGTAATGGATGTAATGGACTTATTCATATTTTCCCTGCTGCTAACATCTTGCTTGTCCACTGATAACGTGTTTCATCATCTGTTGGCCAAAACTGAAGCTGGAACACCACTTCCTTACATCATATATGTCTTTAACTCTTTCATGTGAAATACTCAGAAAAAAACACTACCAAACTGCAACAGCATAGCTGTCATCAATTATATTTCTGTCTGAAACGCTACAAGCTTAGAAAAAAGAACTTGTCAACACAGAAGGACTTACAAAATAAAAATAAACCAGGCAAGCATAAAGTCTGAGATTACAAAGACTGTGTTTATTTCCACTAGCTATTTAGGGTCTCAAATTTCAAGACAGGAGGAAGCTTCTTAAGTATATACTTGGAGACACTGTTAAAGAAATTGGACACTATCTCTAGGACTTCCTTGAATACTTATGGCTGGGCTCTGACAGGTGCTGTAATCACCCCCCAGCACAAGTCCCTGCTCTAGCCTGTCTGAAAGTTTTTCACAATGGGGGGTCTAATAGAAGGAGCCTAATAAAAGACAGTTTATATGAGCCACAACTATAGGTGAATTAAATCTGGTGCCCAAAATAGACAGGCTTTAGAAAACAGATTAAGTAATGGATCTCCTCTAGATTACCTTGAAGTAAAATAGCCTGTTTATTAATCCCCCAAGTAGGCAGAAGGTCACAAACATCAAGGTGAATATTTCATTAATGGTGCAGTTGTACTAGGCTTTCCCATTTGGGGTCCACAACTTCTCTTCCCTTGCCAGAAATAGAAAATGCCTATTAGTGAGCAGGAGCTGAAGTCTGCTTACATTAGGAATTATATGACTGAAATCAATGGACCACTTGTATGGGTATAGCTCACAGGATTTAAATTAAGATCTGGAGCATTTACATTTGACTGACTATACACTTGTACCAGGCTTCTTTTTACATTAACTTGTTGTTGCTTTTTCTTTTCCTATGAAGTGTTTCTGCACCAAAAGAAAAAATAAATTAATTCTCTGATCTTGTCATTACAGCACAGTTTCCCTCCCTCACAAAACCCACTCTTTTAAGATCAAGAAATGGATTTCTGGTCTTAATAAAATAGCATTTTTTTCTATCCTTTAACTGTCAACCTTGAGAAAATAAACAGTGTTTTGATCTGAATTCCTGGCTTTCATCAAAGAAACTTTCCCCTTTGTATATGCAATTGAAGTATGTCTTTTAACAGACTGAATCTCAGGAAAAGCCTGGAAAAGTTGCTCAATATTCTCAAACTTTAGCATGTGACCTATTGACAACTTGCCCAGTAGAATTGATCTGTATCATCTTGAAGGTACCCAAACAACAGCAAAGAAGCCAAAAACTCTCCACCCTTCTCCAATAACTGAGCCAAGAAGTTAAAAGGAAATTATGTTTGTCATTGTCTGGGGCCAAAAATGAATTGCTGAGTCAAGTAATAGTGTTGAGGTTAAGGAATAGCTGCATCAGAGATTTTAAGGTCAGATAGTATTGTTGCGAAAATGTAGCCTGGCCTAACATAGTGAAGTGTAAGAGGACATCCCTAGTAACACATCAATCGAAATTTTTCTGAACTTGTCACCTAACATTAGAATCAATCATTATCAGAGAAGCAGTGCACGGTACTGCATTTGGACATTGCAAGCCTAAAATAACACCATGCTGAGTCAAGATGCAAGTGTCAAGTGCTTGGTGAAGGGCAAACACCCACGTTAACTTTCAAAACCACAATTATTTTTCAGGCATTTCCTAGATAATCACTCTAACTGCAATATTCTTTCAGCAAAATTGAAACGTTTATCTTCGAAGTCTCCATCACTACAGCCCTGCTCAACAGCTGACTAACTGGTGGGGGATACAGTACACACCTCGTACGATCAGTGCAGCTCAGTGTTTTATGCCTCAGACTAATAGATCTTCAGTTCCTTGAGGGATTTAACCCAGTAAGGTTATCCTGGAAAACAGGCACAGCAGCACAAAAAGAAGAAAAAAAATAAAAATTGAACAGCACTGCATAGAATAGGGATGAGATGCTCTACAGACAGAAGACCTGCAGCCAGTCCCATGTTCCCAAATCACAAAAAATGATTGCAGGTCATTTCCATACAGGCATGAAACTGCTGCTACATGGAAACAGGTGCGGGGAGCAGGGAGGACAGAGTTCCTGGCCAGGCAGGAAAGTGAGTTGGTGAGTTGCTGTGTCTCACTATGTCTGGAATCAAGCCTGGATCTTGCAGCTTTTAGTCAGTTTTTAGCCAGTTATATAAAGCAGGAGGAAGGAGACAGTAACTGCTATGTTCTTTCCTTATCATTATTTTTTTAAAAAATGAAAGCTTTGTAGCACTGGAAGAAGTCAGGTGCTCCATTGCTTTTTCTCAGCCCTGAATGACATTTCCAGAGAGCAATAAGTTTGAAGATTCAAGTATTCAGAAATTAGCTACAGACACCTGTCAAAAAAAAGAGTGTCCTACCCAGGGCACTGGCTGCATCAAGCAGGCTCTTTTTGGAGGTGCTGTGTCTCCCATGTACTGCATGGGAAGCTTGAGACAGGACTGCTAATGCTACTCTGCAGTTTGGGCACCCAAACCCATCATGGGCACCTTCATCTAACCCTGCAGTGCTGAACCAGTACAAGCTTTAGCACAGCCCCTGCAAACAGGGTCAAAGTCTGTACACACACAATGAATGAATGAGGAGAGGCTTCAAAGTCTACTATTGAGCAAGTCACTGTCATGATCTTGCAGCTGTTTATTTCCATGAATGGAGAAGGTCAGTTCTTAAAAACCATCTAGTAGAAATGAAACAAAAAGTGATATGCTAAATCCTAATGCTATGTAGGCTGTTGCTGATTTAGTGACACGTTTTGATTCACCAAGCAGTCCCAAGTACAGATATGTCTTGTAGTGACTGTACTGGAGGAAGCAATAAACGTGTGTGCCTCTGGAGGCTCTAATGAAGAGCATAGCCAATAAACAAATCCTCGCAAGTACTTGACACCAGAGTCCATCTAGTGAATTATTTAGCACTGGCATCCTGATAAAGCCATAGAAAGACTACTTTTTTTGTCACCCTTGTGATGAAAGAGAACTTACTCTGTATTACTATCTTCTAACATTATTTTCACAAAAATGTTGGCTTAACAAGAAGTTGACTGCTATCTACTCAGTGTGACTGGAGGAATAAGTCTAACACTAAAAATCAGTCCTTTCTCAAGCTGAATAATGCCTTAGATTCCAAATTAGATGAACATAGCAAAATATGCTTGAGCTCTCTCTATTTCGGCAAATATTTAGGCCAGCACTTAACTGCAATTACAGCACATAGATCTAACCTTAGTAATGTATAGACAGCTGACTGAAACTCAGTAGGCTCTAATGCCATGATTGGCACTGCATATTTACTCAGCAAAGAACACTGCTGACTTTCAGGGTAAAGTAGCACCTGTCTCCCTCTCCAAAATTATATATCACAATCTATCCATATGATTATTAAACAGCTTTCACGCATCCCTGTGAGTAAGAGGACCTGGAGATCCTTTGTAAATTGGGAGGCACAGAGAAAAGAAAGTACATATCCAGAAAGACTATGTGTAGACTATGTATGTCTGAACACATCAATACTATCTGCAGTCTGTCCGTTCATTCTGCACCAGCTGGTGTGTAGCTGCTCTGAGGACCAAGGCAGCTCTCAGGTGGTCCCCTGCACCTGCTACCACAGGACCTGGAACCAGTGACTGAAGGGAGGTCAAAATGAAATCAGGTTTGCTTGCAACACATGGGATGCAGCTCACTCCATCATCTGTTTAAGAAACTGTCTCCCATGTTGTACACTCAAACATATTGCATTTTAGTACTTCTGACTAGCTTTCCCCCAAGGGATTAAAAAGCAAGAGAGACATGGGAAGCTCAGATATAGAAAGGAATGATTTGGAAGGTTGTTTGAAAGAATTATCCCTTATCAATTCCAAAGATCTGAACACATTTTTTTTAAAACAAAACCAAATTATTTTGCAAAAGTCATTATTGTCCAAGAGATAGCAGTAAAGTGTGTTTATTTTGTACCCTTCATCTCTAAGGGTTGAAAAGAGCTGTGTCTCTATCCAGACATTCAGGTCTATGGATGTCCACATCAGCAGACAGGCCAATACTACAGGAACAGATCTGCAAAAAGGAACAAGTGGTGCTGAGGGCCTAACTTCCACCATCCATACACTGCCCATTTTTTCTCTGCACTAAGTTTAGTCAGACCTCATGGACTGAAGACCCTGTCATGGTGGAACAGTCTGCTCTTGTGGTGCATCTTGCAATTAGTTGCATCCAAGAGGAATCCAGCATGTGCGCTCCATGTCACTTCTGAATGCAAACCAAAGCATGGGGGAGGGGCAAACGTAGCATTGGTTTCTGTAACAGGCTCCCAATTCAAACCCAAATAATATAAACCAGCCCCACGTATGACATCTGCACATCAGCCTTGCCTGAAAATCTTCATTGTAACAAGAAGTGCTGAGCACTGAAAACATTTGAAAGAGCCTCATTTTTACATGCCTGTATAGAAGCTGAACTCTTGAATGTCCACTTGTCATGGTCCTCTGAAGCCGAGTGCTGAGGCTTTGGCTTCAGCAAAGCATGAAGCATGTCAATGAAGGTAATGCTTTTGGTTAAGGTTAAACATTTTGCTGAAGAGAGAAATCAGTGGATAATTTATCTTGCAGTCCAAGCATACAGAAAGCATTTAGCTTTCTTTGTGAAGCTGTTATTTCTGGAGTATTTGTGATAAAATTACGTACGTACATTTGACATACTTATTATACTGATTAATCTCTCTGACGAAAATTGACAGATTGATCATTGCTTAACCACCACATTTCTTGCATGATGGAATCAGAGAGAGTGGACCAGGACTTGGACCACCAGCATTTTGTTCCTAGCATTGCCATTCACCTGCTAGGTGTCCTTTGGCAAGTGAGTTCACCTCTCTTTGCTATTTCTCACCTGTAAAATGGGAATCATGATCATGCCAGAGGCTCTTGGAGGCCTGTGAAGCTCTTCCTAAGGCTCAGGCTACTGATATGTGTTAGTAGTGTCATTCTTCTGGTGTCACATGGGACCCAACAATTCCCAATTTCCATAGAACTGTTTTTCCTCAAAGGAAACCAGACCACTTCCTATTTTCCTTCCATATATTTACCTGAATGTGGAGTTAGTAGGGAAGTCAGCTGCCTACAGCAAAAAGGCAACTACTCAGCAGGATGCCTGCTATCAGTGAGGCTAGCAACCTAAGAGCTGACACATCTGGGTGTACAGGTATGCAGCTACTCAGGGCTGCTTTGCACACAACCGAAGGAAGAGCATCAACTTCCATAAGCCTTAAAAAACGTCCTTCCTTGTGAGGATAACAGCATTGAGGATAACAGCATTGGCTTCTATAGATCAGCTGCTTGAATGAGAGCCTTTGAGTGTGTGTGCAGCAGCCCTGAGGTGTGTATGTGGCCTTACACACACGTACTCTATACACAAACACTATCTGTTACAAACCTTCCTTCAATATTTAGACACGTTTAGCCTTATTTTGGTGGCAAAGTAAATCATTGATCTTTGAAGTACAAATGATTCCAGGTACACATTAATTACAAGCATAAAATAGCTGCCCAGACTCCCTCTTCTGTTTTACAGCCCACAGAGAGGAAACCAAAAAGTTATGTTACATCTGTACATCTTTACTGCTGCAGAGTTACCATATCTGGTGCTTTTGGTTATTTATCACTTCCAGATTTTGTCAGGCCATTGATCTTCTGGAAAGGGCTCACATAAGACTAAAATTAACTCTGGGGTTAAGTTTAAAGTAAAGAACAAGGTTAGTAATGATGGTAAACTGTATCTGCACTCATGGGCTTTGATCAGCAAATCAGGAGGCTCCCGTCTGCTCAGTGCGTGCTTCTCCCCTGTTGCGCCCACATTCATTCTCTCAGAGGTCTGAGTAACTGCTTCTGGGTTTGTCCATAATGCAGACACGGAAATGCTGCTGGTTAAACTAATCAAAAGAAAGCCAAAACTCAGTGCATGCTTCTCCCCTATCGTGCCCACATTTGTTCTCTCAGAGTTCTGAGTAACTGCTTCTGGGTTTGTCCATAATGCAGACACGGAAATGCTGCTGGTTAAACTAATCAAAAGAAAGCCAAAACCCCAAACTAAATGCTTTAAGAAATAAAGCCAAGAAGCCAATCATATTTGTTCTCAGACATTTTGGATTGCAGTTAGAAATATTCTGGTTTAGAACAGTTTCCCATTGCTGGGTACGGAGTCCATGGATGCATTTGGCACGAGGCCGACTGCTCCATGCTTTACTCCAGTGAGTAAATATTTATCTGTTGTTCATAGCTCATGATCTTGCAATTTGCTTGTCAAGCACAGGTAATGCCATGTCTGACATAGTCAGGGAGGCAGTCCCACTGCACTGAGTGGAAGAGTAATCGGCCACTCTATGCACTAATCTCAAGTAGCAATATGACGAATCACAGAATCACAGAATTGCAGGGGTTGGAAGGGACCTCTGGAGATCATTGAGTCCAACCCGCTGCCAAAGCAGCTCCCTAGTGCAGGTCGCACAGGTGGGTGTCCAGACGGGTCTCAAATATCTCCAGGGAAGGAGACTCCACACCTCCCTGGGCAGCTGTTCCAGTGCTCCATCACCACACCATGAAGAAGTTCTTCTGCGTATTGGTGTGGAACTTCCTATGCTCCAGTTTGTGGCCATTTCCACTTGTCCTGTCCCCACTCACCACTGAAGAGTCTGGCCACATCCCTTTGCCTCCTGCACTTCAGATACTTATAGACATTGATAAGATCCCCTCTCAGTCGTCTTTTCTCCACGCTGAACAGCCCCAGGTCACTCAGCCTTTCCTCATAAGGGAGATGCTCCAGGCCCTTTATCATCTTTGTGGCCCTCCGCTGGACTCTTTTCAGGAGTTGCCCGTCTTTTTGTACTGGAGAGCCCAGAACTGGACACATGAATGAAGCAAATACCTGATTTGCTTCCACACCACAACTAGGGTCAGCTGAACTTGCTGCTAGTGCAACTGGCATGGAAGCTCCACTGAGCCCAGCACAGCTGCTCTTCCTACTGGGAAAGCTTTTGCCTGAGTGTTCTTCCCTTGCATGCAGGATGAGATTCAGAAGCATGAAATAATGCCCTGGCTCTACCGACATCAGTGACAGCACTCCTCCTTGCTAAGGACTGGATTTTGGGGCAGTTTTCAGACAAAAGACAACAAACTTCACTGCAATCACACTCAAGTGAGACGAGGTCTCCCATCCTTGAAACAGCCCCAAGGAACTGCATTCCATGTAAAGTGTGCTGAGTGGTGCTGAGTGCCTGCAGAGATGGCCCGTAAGGAGACTATGAGGTCTGTGAGGACTACGGGGAGATGAATGCCTTTGCCTGGGGAGATGCAGGGTCTCTATAGGCCCTGAAGAACAGACCCAACAAGATCCACCAGAAACAGCGTGCTATGGTGGGCCCTCTCTTAGCCGCCTTTCAGCCCTCTTTGCGTCTTTGCCAACACAGGGTGAAGAGCAGGAAGGCTCCTAGCAACAGGAGCTGGTTGCCGGCCACGAGGCAGCAGCTCGGACAGCTGCAGGGAGAGGCCCGGCCGGACGGCACGGAGGACCCCTGGGGCAAGCCCCGAGCTCCCCGGGCCGCGCAGGGGCCGCGCGGCTCCTC